>VSMD01120956.1:0-88875 GCA_008750895.1 Mirza zaza | reverse complement strand
TTATGTACTATAATTTCAAACCAATGGCAGGATTTTGGTTGTAAAAGTGGCTTTTTACCCACTAGCTCCTTAATGGGTCCAGAGAAGGAGTCAGGACATCTGGCATCCCATCCTGGATCTGTGCTTTAACAGAGATTTTGACCGGACTGTAAAAATAATACATACTCACTGGAAAGGAAACATTAAAACAATACAGAAAAAAAGAAGGTAAAAAATCATGCAGAACACCACCAACCGGAGAGAATATAGCCGTGTGGACATTTTGGTTCGCATTCTCTGGGATTTTTCCAATCGAGATTTAAAGACGGGGAAGCGGCCGTAGAGGGAGAAAGGTTAGGTGATTTGTGTCGTGTCTCTGAGCTGTAGAGCCAGGACTCAAGTTCACTCTGCCCAGGCCCCCAGTGCTCTCTGACCCAGGACATTCACGAGTCTTACCTTTCCTGTTGCAAGACATTCCATACACATGCAAGCTTTAAAATTCCGTGCCAAAAGACCGCCTTTGCTTTTAATGGTTCTTAAAGAAAATGCCTTTTTAAATTTCTCTCTGGAGCATCCACACGAAGAAACACGAAATACGACCATTAACAAATTACCCACACCATCCGTGAGTTTTAACACTCTAAACAAGACTTGGGGTTTCGAACATTAAAAATGCATGGCAGCCGACTCATGTCTCATTTTCTTTTGCCAACTTCATAAATCTGCTTGAAATCTTAAGTATAGATTATGTATTTAAGTGATTCTGGCAAGTAAAAACATAAAATGTAATTAGAATTCCATATAACGATAACGGAAGAAGCACAAAGTAAGATGGCATTCTGAGAAGGAAGGGGTCTGTGCATTCATTTCAATTTTTTTTTTTTTTTGCATCATTTATTATGTAGCAGGCACTGGGAAGACCGACCAATCCAAAAAAAAAAGACCTTCCATCTAGTTCTAGTACTTAGTACTAGTACTAAGTACTTCCCTCTAGTGCCTAGGGCTCCTTAACCTGGGCACGAGTATCATCTCAGGCTGGATGATTCCTTGTTACGGCAAGCTGTCCCGTGTGCTGTTTAGCAGCATCCCTGGCTTCTTCCCACTAAGCCAATAGCACACCCGCCCCAAACTGGCCATCAAAACTGTCTCCAAATACTGCCAAATGTGCCCCCGGGGTTGGGGGTGACCACTGGTCTGGTAGATCCCCTCCGGTTCTCACAAGCTGGGAAGATTTCCAAGGAGACAGTGATAACCGAGGCAGGCCATGTGAGGAGGGGGAAGGAGAACATTCTAAGACGAGGGTCTCTGGGATAAATGGTAGAGTCCGCACCAGCCACGGAAGGTATGGTGGTCTAGGGTCAGATGATATGAGCTTCTGGACTGCTGACTTGAAAGAGTTTAGAATTCAGTCTGCAGGAAATGGGGATTGTGATACGATAACACACACATACATGCATGCGCACGCGCGCACACACACAGGTTTTTGCCCATGGTTCCTGGCTGGGAACTCCCACAGACCTTGTTACAGCCTTGTTATTTAACACTGGGGTGCTTTAGAGCTTAGAAGCAGACCCTCCAGAAACAGAATCTCTCTCTGACCTCCCCTGCCCTTCTTTCACCTGCTCCTTTTTCTCCCCGAGGTAGTCCTTAGAAACTAAAAATATACTCTAATCTTCCCCTACCTCTCTGATTGTGGGTCGCAGATCCTCCTGCCCTAGACCCAGGAGGAAGGAATGCTGCACAGACAGGCGGATTTGAACAGATAAGCCTTGCTGGGTTTCCCCACGTGGTCTATTAGTATTAGATCATACCCTTTTTGTCCAATCACACTTCTGTCTACGTGGTTGTCAATCACACCTATCCAATGAAGTCTCCATAAAAGGCCCAAGAGGACAGGGTTCAGGGAGCCTCCAGGTAGCTAAACACAAGGAAGTTCCCAGAGGGTGACGTGCCAGGGAGGACATGGAAGCTCTGTCCCCCTTCCCATGTCTTGCCCCACTCACCTCTTTATCTGTATCTTCTATGACATCCTTTGTTAACACAATGCTTCCCTGCGTTCCCTGAGCAAGCTAATCAAATCCAAGAAGGGGGTCATGTGAACCCTGATTTACAGCCGGCTGGGCAGCAGCACAGGCAAAGCACCCTGGGGCTTGAGACTGACATCAGAGGTGAGGAGGGACAGTTTCTCGGGACTGATCCCTCCACCGGTGGCATCTGATGCTACTTGCAGGTAAAGAGTGTCAGAACTGAGCTGAATTAGAGGACACCTGGCTGACGTCTTCTGCAGAACCGACTGCTTGCTTGTCGGTGGGGAAGCCCCCACCACCCCCACACACGCACTTGATCACAGAAGTCGTCTGTGCTGACTGTTAGACGAGAGAAAAGAGAAGTATACGGTTTGTGTTTTTTTCCACGCAGGGATCGACTCAAGTTTGTGAGCAGTAACTACGGTAAAATGCACAAAAAGCAAGTCCTCTGAGGTGAGTGTGAAAGTATGGTGCTAGCCTGCTGCCCTTAGAATTGCTTTAATTAAAAACAAGTAGGGTTAGCTGGACAACTAAAAACATACATAGAAAAAAATCAGCCAGGTGTGGTGGTGCATGCCTGTAGTCCCAGCTACTCGGGAGGGAGGCTGAGGCAGGAGGATCACTTGAGCCCAGGAGTTGGGAGGTTGCTGTGAGCGAGGCTGACGCCACGGCACTCTAGCCCGGGCAACAGAACGAGACTCTGTTTCAAAAAAAAAACAAGTAGGGGATGGAATAACGACAGCCCTTCCCTGGAAATGTCCACTCAACTAAGCGGTGGACCACCACTGTAAGTTTTCTGATTTTTAAAATAGAAATATTTTACCACGAAGTATTTTGCACTCCATGGAGTGCCTCCCATAGATGCCAACTCCTCATTTGTCAGCATTCTTGCTGCTGCGCTCACGAAAGGCAGACAGGGCACTGATGGCTAACGCCGGCGCTTCTCAGACGTGGCCCAGGAAACTCCAGTGTCTGGGGAGTGTTAATAACAACATCTGTACACGATACAGATGTGCACAGAGAGAGAACTACTTTCTTTCCAAAACTTACCTTTTAACAAGGAAACCATTTATGACAAAGGACGTGGAATAGGAGAAACACTTTTTACCTTCGTACACTGTGTTATAAATGCTTAAGTTCCCTAATTTATATTTCCCTACCGAGTAAGGAGAAGGCCACATAAACTAAGCGTTTTCTTAAAGCGATTGATTTGTCTGTGAGGCCACATTTTTCCCTGTCCTGTCTCGACAGTTCATGTTGGTGTATCGTTTATGCTTCACTGAGACATCGTGGTTCTGGAAAACACTGTCCTGATCAAGTTGACGGGGACTGTGTGGAACAGGCCTTGGCTTTGGTACTCAGAGCTTACGCCAGGGCCAAGGGCCAACGTGAAATAAAGACAGAGAAAGTGTGATGCCCTGAAAAGGTCCCAGAGGAGGCTGCCTCACCAGCTGTCCCCAAACATCACTCCACGGTAACCAGCTGACAGTGACACACCCTCAAGGAAGTATCCAAACAGCAGCAGGGTGTGGGAAGCGCATCTGTGACGCCCAGACAAGTGGCCGTCGGTGTTGAGCAGTGGGAAGGCCATCCCCTCCTGTGCATTCGAGGCAATTTTCTCCTAGGACACACTATGTTTTGTCTTCCCCAACATTTAACCTCCGGATTCGGACAGCAGAGACCTGGCCCGGGGCCCATTCCTTTAGAGAGTCCTCGAACGGTTACTGCAAGTGACACTTTTCTAATTATTCTGTCAAGCATCAATCTCGGAAGTGCCCAGTCCCCCTGTGCTCTGACTGACAGGGCAATCAGGGCTTTGCTTAAAGCATAAGAACCAACTTCCCCTGGGCAGCGAGAACTCCCCGTGTGCCAAAAGAAAAAAAAGAAAAAATTCGCAGCTAGGAGAAGGTGAGATGTCCTCGCGGGCATGACATTTTAAAAGTGTGTGCACCCATCCTTCTTGGGCATAGCGATTTTCTATCTGGCATCCCTTTGAAATGGGGACATCCCCAATTCCAAGGGGTATATCTCTAATTCTCAGCCATCATGCTAGGATTTACTACACATGCACCGCGGCTGCTGAAAATGCAATCAAAAAGGCGCAGCAAGAAAGCCATTCTCAAGGATCTTTCTCGTCGAGGCAGACAAAGCGCTCAGGGATGAAGCAGGAGGCTGGACTCACCCCTGCCCCCAACTCCAAATCAAAACTTGTATTTCCACTTTCTGGCCTGCTGGCCTTCTGGGAGCAAAAAGGGGGCAAAGGGTGGCAATGGGAACCTTAACACGAACAGTAAGTGTTCTTATTAACCAAATTCAGGCACATTCCACTCATTCGTTTTTTTCTAACGGTGACCCCTGCGTCCTAGCAGACGCCGTCCTGCTTTGCTTATGCCCTTAGAAATGACGTGGCGAATAATCTCTGAGATGATACACAGAAAGAGAAATACGATTGGTGGATCAATCTTTCAACTGGTTTGAAAGCTGCCAGCCTGGTGCTAAAACTCAAAGAACAGCACTCAAGGAACAGCTCAGGGGTTCGGGTTAATGATGAGTGAGGCCACCAGGATGAATGGCAGAGGGCTGCAGCAAGCGTCTGAAATACGTCACGGGCAAACAGCGCAGGGCACCTGTGGTTCTTCCCCTGTGTATAAGCAGACAACCCACCATGTCCTCAAGATCCCAGAGGTGGAGAGAAAAAGCAGGTAATTCAAAAGCAGGTAATTTGGGGATGCCTAGACTAACACTAACTGGTCTCCTAATGGTTCTCTCTTCCTTTTGTCTTCCCTTTCCACAAGCATATACTCCTAGCTTTGTCCATGATTCATCATTCTGGTGCTTCAAGCCTTTCAGAGGCTTCTCGTTTTACCTAGAATAAAATCCAAACTTCCTAATGGGTCAGGGAGCCCCTCCCGAGCTGGGTCCGGCTTCACCCTCAGCCCTGCCGCTCGGTTCTCCTCGTTCACTCTGCTCTGAAATGCTCTGGCCTGTCCCCTGCCACCCAGCCCTGGCACTTGCTTGGTCCCTGCTCTTTCACTTAGTTCATTTTATGCATCGCCAGACCTCGGCTTAAGTGTCGCCTCCCGAGGGAAGCCCTCCCTGACCACTGTCTGCAGCAACTGCCACCTCAGTGGCGAGGCCACGAGAACGCGTCTCAGACTCTGACATCCGGGCAGCAGCAGGACGGGCCACGCTGCCCCGGGGCTGCCCTGGCCAGTGACCGGGCATGAGGGACATCCATGCAGGTCCTCTCCTGGGAGACACAGGGCTTCTCCACTGGCTGACTCTGGTCTAGGACTCCCCAGCATCCATGCCAGACCTGTCTCCATCTGCACACGGGTTCAGGATGCTTCCCACCCAACCTGCCTTCCCTGGGGGTCAGACCTGCATCACAGTCTGATGGCTGGGCCAACCTCTCCCGGCTCCATTCCCATTTTCTCCAAGGCATTTCTCCCAATAAAATCGTTGCACATTTAATCCTGCCCTGGTGGTATCTGCGACCCTGATTAACATACTATCATCCTGTTTTGTTGTCTTCTTAGCACTAAAGAAAATTATCTAGAGTGGCACTCAGCAGTCCGTATTTTACCGAGCCCTCCAGGTAGTTCTAAGGCATGCTCAAATTTGGGAAATGATGACCTGATATTGCATGGTTAATTATAGGCAGGGTAAGGGGCAGGCCCCGGCTCCACAAATTCCCATTTATTTCTCAGCCACCAGGACTCTTTTAATGATACATGTAGTCCTTAGGTCGTACCTCTGCTCAGATACCCTGCTTTAAAAAATGAATTTGTGCTGAGCAGATTTTGACATCCACTTAAAAAAACCTATTTAATAAGACAGACGTTAACATACCAGGTGAACTGAAGGAATATCTAGAACATTGATTAGATCATAGCTGCCTGCCTCCATGTTTCTGACTGGCTTTGTAGCTTTTAAGGCAGTAAAAATAAACTTCGCGATTTATACCTCTCTCTCGTGAGCGAAGCTTAGTCTGATGTTCTGCCATCGCTAACATGGAGAAGCAGTCGTGCTATCAAGACGGCATCTGGCAAGATGGAATGGCACTGAAGTTTGTCACTATCGATTTTTAAGTGGCAAAAAAAACCTGGCTCTTGTTCTCCTTTTTTCCTCTTTAGATCAAGTACTGTCATCTCCAGGAAGAAATGCTGCCGTGCTGGTGAACAGCGACTGCTCAGCCACAGCACAGGCAAGTCTGGTAACGACAGAATGGGCCGACCACCATCAGGAAGCCTAGGACAGCGAGGCATGAACTATTATCCAGCTGAACATTCCGGATAAACAGACATGCCATGTTTCCCTGCTCAAAAGGGAGGCAGCAGGAAGTTTCGTTTCTAACATAAATAATCCTTAACCGTTTTTCCCTGGGGAAAAAGTGTTTTAAATCTAGTCCATTAGAACATTTAGACACAAGTCAGGACTCTGACAAGTAGGAATACTTAATTTTTTGGGGGGAAGAATTGAGAAAGAGAACTTCCCCAATGATATGAATACAGAAACCAGGACTTTCCTCACTAACTAACGACCTCTGGCCTTACAAAGCCACCTGCAGAATTTCTAAATGTTCTCCACGACTTTGTGTTTTCTCTTCCTTCTTGAGGTTGGTAGCATAAGTATGCTTACTTATAATAACTACCCTCTGAAATCTAAGTTTTCACTGTAAACTAGCCAGAATCCATTATACATCAGAATAATAGCTCTAATATATTTTTCTCATCTCAAAAATTGAGGAATAGGAAGTTTTTCAGTTTCTCACAATTATCTTACAAAGCTCAAAGGCTTTGGTCAAAGCGCACAGCACACCTGCTCAATCTCTAGAGAGAAAAAACGTTGACAGGTGAAGTGAGGGAAAAAAAGCCTCTCTACTGCCTTCCTATAACACGAAAAAGATGAAATGTAGGCCTGGGATGATAGATTTTTTTTTTTTTTTCCAAATAGGGTTTTAGTAAAAGGATAATGTCTTTGGAAACTTAAACGGCAATTCTACCTTTAACAAGTATAAGGTAGAATATCCTGTAAAGAGAGCATTTGAAGATTATAAAACGTTTATTCACTCAACAAATATCTGTAATATTTGGAGGGCTCCAGGCTGGGGGAGGACTGATCACAAGGAGCAGGAGCTGGACCCCCGCCCGGACTCCACATGAGGCTGGGACCACTGAGGCCTCTTTGGTTACCAGCTGCGTGTGCCTAGGGAGCGTGGGCAGTGTTTGGGTGCTCAGACGGGGCAGGTCTCTCCCCCTTGTTACCTGATGGAGCCTCCAGAGCTGATCAAAGTCTCCCGCGATGGTGAGCATTTGCAACTGCATCCCAAGAAGCAAGGGGAAGCTAAGCAAGGTGAAGGACGGAAGATTTGTGGCCACTGTGACTGTCACGAGGAAGAGTTTCAGGGTAAGTCAGTGGGGAACCTGACCAGACCCGTTCTTGGAGACCAAGTGCAGGGTGCCCCAAAGAGAAGCCCAGCCTTCACCCCTCACCTTGTATGACTAGAAGGTTCTTAGCTTTAAAAAAAAAAAAAAAGAAGAAGAAGAAGAGGGGGAGGGTTCAGTGTCCGGGGAATTAACTTTCTGAATTCAAACTTCACGACTCACACAAAGAGTTTAAGTGTACTGTCTATACATAAATCTGACCTACTTTAGGAAGTGGATGTGACTAAATTTAATAAGCTAAAGGAAATAAAAGAGAAAGAATGACATGGCTGGAATAAGAAATTTAAATGAACTTTTCAATTTCCTTGTGGCTTTCTCAGGCCCAAGTTAACCCAAGATGTGCCCACAGTGAACTTCTTAGGCTTCGGCCTCTGCTTTAGCTGTCTGTTCCTGTGGAGTCTGTAACTGCATTTTCTTATTTTATTTGCGTGCTTTTCTCTACAATGCGGCTGCAGTTTGAATGTCCCCTCCAAAGCTCATGTTGAAATTTGATTGCCATTGTGGCAGTATTAAAAGCTGCGGCCTTTAAGAGCTGCTTAAAGCTGGGCGCGGTGGCTCACGCCTGTAATCCCAGCACTCTGGGAGGCCGAGGTGGGAGGATCGCTCCAGCTCAGGAGTTCGAGACCAGCCTGAACAAGAGCGTGACCTCTGTCTCTACTAAAAATAGAAAGTAATTAGCTGGACAACTAAAAATATATTGAAGAAATTAGCCAGGCATGGTGGCGTGTGCCTGTAGTCCCAGCTACTCAGGAGGCTGAGGCAGGAGGATCGCTTGAGCCCAGGAGTTGGAGGTTGCTGTGAGCGAGGCTGATGCCACGGCACTCACTCTAGCCTGGGCAACAAAGTGAGACTCTGTCTCAAAAAAAAAAGAACTCCTTAGGTCACGAGGGCTCTCACCTCATGAATGGATTAATGCTGTTATGGCAAGAGTCAGCCAGCTATTGCTGTAGTGGGCTCCATATAAAAGGATAAGTTGAGTTCCCATTTCCTCTCTTGTCTCTGGCACTCGCTTACCTTTTCCACGTTCTGCCATGGAATGATGCAACAAGTAGGCCCTCACTAGATGGCTGAGCAGATGCCGGCTCCATGCCCTTGGCCTTCCCAGCCCCCAGAACTGTGAGCCAAATAAATCCCCTTATAAATTATGCAGTCTGCGGGATTCTGGTACACACTGCAGCGGAACACGAACTAAGACAAATGCCCAAGTGTTTTCACGCTACCTAGAGGGACAGATAGCCACCGCCATCCTCACCCGTCCTTGCCCTACACACCAGACACGGAAGGGGGCCTGCTGCTCTCCAAGCTCAGCTGCCGCTGACCTGGAACTCTCCATCCCTCTGTCGTGAAGAGGTCTGATGGCTGGGAGGGTGACGGGCCATGCCAAAAAGGGACACTGGACACTCTGCTGCCTGGGGCAGGAACCCACAGGAACACCACGAAGAGAAACACTAGGAGAAGACAGAACATGTTGCTAACAGGGTTGGGACCAGAGTGGTCTTCATTTCGGTTTCGTTTGCTTTTGTGTATTTTCTACGACACACAAGATTTACCTGAGCAGTAATTATTTAAGTCACGATACTGGTGCATTATTAAGGGATACTCAAATGGCATTTGGCCAGAGTGCCCAGGGATGTCTGAAGGCTTCATTCACAACCATGAGGCCACTGCACAAGGCTGCTGAGGGTAATCAATATGCCGGCAAAATAAGGCAGGGCAATGGGACCTCCATCATTAGCTGAGGTGTGTCGAGGGCTTCTTTATCCAAGTTAAGTTAAAGACTTTAGGACATCGTAATTGCCCTTTCAACTCCTATGCCTCAACTCCACCCCTCTAATCAAAGTTTCTTAACTTACCACTCCATTGAAACTAGAAAACTTCACTCTCCTACAGTCACAGGAAAAGCAGTCAGAAAGGAAGACAGAGAACACGCAGCATTCACTCCATAACGGCTACAGTGGGTCTGGCCTAGGCTGGCCCGGCCTTCTCTAGGGCAGGACACAAGAGAAAGGTGTGAGTGAGAAACGATGAGGAGGAGGAAGAGGAAGAAGAAAGCAAACAGATTTGGCCAGCTTTGGGAGAGAACCTTGGTCTGTGTGCCCTTGGCCAGGACCTGAGGGTAACACAGAAAGGGACCACAACATATCTGGGCTCTGGATCTTTTGACAGAACATGGTGACTCCACTGAGCAAGACCAACTAAATGGGCTTTAATGGAACAGACCACATGCATGGTTCTCTTCCTCAAAACAACTGAGTAAGAGGTGAGGAAACAAGAAGACACAAAGACCTTTTCTCCCAGATGCCACTACACGTGATTAAAGAAGAACATTAAACACACACACACACACACACACACACAGATACTTACAAAAATCATCCTAGTTGTTACCAATGAAAAAATACTCAAAAACCTTCCATATGTTCAAACTGCCTGATGGCCTTGTTTTAACACAATTATTTGCACAAAATTAGTAAAAGCAAATTGATGTTACATTATAAATTGATAAAATCACTAAAAAAAACAAAAACAAATCTAGTTTCATCTCAATTATCTACTTTATCTGCCCATGAAAAAATAGACAATGAATCCAGCAAGAAGCAGCAAACAGCTTCTTTCTCGGGCTCTGAGACAATGTTAAAGTAATATTCATCTCTTTAAGATATGGAAAAGGCGAAGTCTAAAATATTCACATGCCCATAATTTACTATTGACTTATCCATTAAAAAAAGTTGTTTTAAAAACAAGATCATGTTTCTTTTCTTGCTAGATGCAATGTTTGTAGCAATGACAAAGTGTCATGTTTTAGCTCCAGATTCAAAATCTGATAATCATTGATTTATTACAAAATACACTGGATTTATTATGTACATTTTATATTTCATCACAAATTCTGTTTACTGGGTTGCCTTCAGTGAAATATCCTTGATAATAACAATTTCTTTTAATCCAACTGTCACTATTACACTTAGATTTATTTAGTGTAATTATATATATATATCTCTGAAGACATCTAATGATATCTCAGTATCTATTTGTTAATGGGTTTTTATTTAATATTTGGGATCACTTAGCAAAATGTTAAATGATTGTTCAGGGCATGATAGAACTTCGATTAACTAAATGGTCACCAGAGGACTATTTTGGGGAGGGATAGCAAAAAATAAAATTTTTCTAACTCGTAGGTATAGGATTAAAAAAGAGAATATTTAATGTAGTCCCTTGTCTCCAAGAGCGGGAGGAGTAAAAATATCAGACTTCAAGCCCATTTATAAACACACACAGATACACACACACCCCGTTCTGCCTATGTGCTTAACAAAATTTCAAGGGGATTCAACTTATGTGTAACTTATAAACATAATTTTAACCCTCAATGTTTTATATGTTGAATCTGAGAAACCAGGGGCTCACATTCATGCAAGACAGGGACTAGATTTGCCTCATAATATTCTCACAAAAAGTATCAAAGATGATCATGATATGGTGACAGCACAAAGAAAGGAAGTCAGCGAATGTCTTAACCATAGAGAAATGGCTAAAAAATATAATGGTAAAACTATATAATGGAACATGAAACTGCGACTAAAAATCTTGTTGTAGAAAAACACTTAATGCAATAAAATGACTTCAGTATATTGTTAAGTGGAAAAAACAGTATGATCTAATATTTTAATTTTAAAAATATATATTTATACAGAAATAGAAAACACTGGAAGCAGACAGGCCAAATTTTAATAATTATTATCGCTAAGCTAAGAAAGTAAGGGTGATTTTATTTTACTTGTATTTTTCTGTATTTTAAGTCCCTTATGATGACCATGTATTAAATTATGGAACTGAATTATTTTAAAAAAATGAAACAAATGCCATAGATACTTAATTCTAAAATGTGTGATTTTTTTTTTTTTAAAAGAGGTAGTGATGAAGAGTAGAATTTAGAATTCCAGAAAGAATGAGTATGAAAAGATATGTTTTAGAGACCATTAAAAAAAATGCCTCTGCACCAAGCTCCCCGGAATCATTAAGATTCTTTTGACTGTAAGATACAACGCATATTAAGAGCAGACACTGCAACACTTTATTTCAGGGTGAGCTTTATTTGCATTTTGACCCAACTTCATCTGAAGATGAGATTTTGTCTGGGAAAGACATAAGGCCGTTTTCTATAGCTACTTTCTGAGTATCTGCCCACCAGCCCTGAACTCCTCAAGGCTTGCCAAGTGCAGCGATAAAGGTGTGAATTGTGTTTAATTAAAGCCACTTGCTTAAAGTAAAAGCCACATAACAGTTTCTCATTCACATTCACCTCTTGGCTCTTCTCTTGTCAAGCCTGCTTTGCTCCCCTCTGAAGGAGACTGGTGTCCTCGGTGATGGAAATGGGTAGAAAGTCGGCATAATCTTCTTGAGTTTTAAGAGTACCTTGCCCATCATACATCGTGACAGATTCAGGGAAAGCATTAACAGACCAACATTTTCTAGAACTTATATTTCTGTATATTGAAGAGATGAATTATTACTCTGTTAAAATGCCTCAAAATAACATCCCCCAAATGAAGCTCCTTTGCTATTTTCACGCTGGCCTCATCCTATAGATTTCCGTGGCTATACCAAGTCGCTGACAGAGATGAGATGAGACTTGATGTGGTTGGTGATTATAAAGGACTTGGCCCGCTTTCAGAAGAACATGCCAAGCCTTCCTATATTTGCTCGAATTTAACTTGCATTATGATATTGCTTTCTTTCACATTTAGAAGGTCTCATGCAGTTCTAAAATACTGTTACATAGAAAGTTCTAAAATAGTTTTATAAGAAGCTTCGCTTAAAATTAGATTTAAACACAGACTTCACACCGGCTGAATGTAGCCTTCCTTTAATTTATCTTTACTGAATTTTGTTGGTTGTTTTTTTTTTTAATGTCTTTTTTTTTTTTTTTTTTAAATGTCCATACCCATGTCTAGGTCACTCACAATTCTTACAAAGTCTTGTCCACTCCAGAGATTTCTCCCTCAGGAAAGCCCTATTCCCAGTCTAAAAAAAGAGGAAGATGCAGGGGTGTGTGTTGTGACTTCGTTTCTTTCTAGCCATTGACGGTGGTCCCCACAAGCCCAACATAACCTGGCTCCATCTTCCCCTCCCTCGGCAACTTGCCAGTCCATTGTAACCTGTCCTGTGATTTGTTTTCAATGAACAGGCAGGTCGTGGAGTCTGCCCCCAAACCCTTAAACCAATGGTTTGCTGAACATGAAGCACTCGGGTTCCGCGACCGACGGTGGCATTCTGGCTTTGCACATGCCAGTCCTTCATGCGCCCGCCCCACTACCCCTGCCCTATAATTGACTGTTTTCCCCTTTTGAGGATCTACACAGTCATAAACCTGAAACACCACCTGGGAGATGACATCATTGGCGTATGATCTAGAAAAGCCCTTCAGAAGCACAGAATTTGAGTGTTCCTTCCCTTCCCTGCTCTCTGCCTCTCTCACACACAGATACACACGCACACCATTTTACCTATCTGCTTAATACAATTTCAAGGGGATTCCATTTATATGTAACGTATAGACATAATTTTAGCCCCTACTGTTATGTATGTTGATTCTGAGGAATAACAGGCCCACATATATATGCAAGATAGGGACTAGATGTGCCCCACGGTATTCTCCTAACAAGGCAGAGCTACCAAGCCGGGCTATTCATTAAGCCTGATAATGTCTCAGGTGTGAGTCAACAATGGCAGAGACGGTAGCCATGGAAGCTGAGAGTAAAGACTGAAACAGATAGATAATTTGAATCAGAGGGATCTACATGATTCCACACCCAGCCAAACCAGGGACAGCTGATTCCAGCTGTGGATTCTGGTCTTGTAGGGAAGCCATGAACATTTTGTTGCGATTACCTTGAAGAGATTTCTAAAACGGGAATAACTCGATGTAACGTCCCCTGAACAACTGTCAGGATTCCTCAGTCTACAAATGCACGTAAATGCTCCTCGTGTCTGCCTGTCACCTGTGGGCCCACGTTCCCAGGGAAGCACCTCCTGCATCACTCATTCTCCAACTGGTCCACCCTGGAATCCCCTAGGAGCTTCAAAAGCTCTGATGTCTCAGCATCTCCCCACCCCGAGAAACCGATTTAACTGGCCTGGAGTAAGGCCTGGGGGTGTGGCTGTCGATGGTCTCCCGGGTGCCTCCAACGCGTAGCTCAAGCTCAAGAATCCAAGGCCCTGCACCTGGCTGACTTATTTTCCCCCTGAAGGCAAAGTCCAGTTCTCATTCCCAGTGCCCTCTTCACAGCACATCTCACAAGCACAGTCTGTAAAGAGAAAACTGCTGGGAGAGTCTACTGCAGTCCGTGGCCCACGACACTGTGAGCCCCATGCAGGTGGGGATGGTCTCTCTTTTGCTGACTACATCCCCACGCCTCGAAGAGTTGCAGAAATATTGTGTGGAATGGATCATTATTTTGTTCAATAAAAGAAATTAACTGTACCAGACTAAAAGAATAAGATGAAAATAATAGCAGCTAACACATGGGCATTACATGCTGGAAATTGGTTTAAGGTCTTTAACAATATTAACTCAGTGATCAGTCACCACAAACCTACAGTAGGTACTATTATTATGTCCATTTTACAGATGAGGAAACTGAGACATGCAGATGAAGTAAGGTGCCCAAGGCCAAGCAGTCAGTGGTAGAGAGGCACGATTCAAACCTAGGCAGCCTAGTTCTAGAGTCCCTTTTTTTACTAACTGGATCATATAGTGCTTGGCTGGGGAAAGAGGCCACCCAACTGCCCCCTTTACATAAATGACCCCAACAACCATCCTCTAAGATGGCCACACTGCCACTGCTTTTGTAGAACGACTACAAAGTACCAGACACGGTGCTGAGCACTTCATACTTCCCCTAACGCCTTACGTTATTAACTCCACATTACAGCTGCAATAAAGGAGGTACAGAGCAATTAGCTGACTTGCCCAAGTTCACACAGCCAGGCGCTGGCTAAGCAGGAACTCAACTGAACTCTGCCTGTCACTGAAGGACAAGCTCTCAACCACCAGAGAATGACCTAATTGGAGAGTTGCATACTAAAAAGAAAAAAAAAAAAAAAATCAAACAAGCAAAGACCAAAACTAATAGCACGACGAATGATGAGAATGCCCTGCGACAATTTCTTGGCCCCTGATTTTCACCGCTCTCTCCATACTGCCTCTGACATGTTACTCAGTCTCATCTCGCACATGAAAGTTGCACCGTACACACGTGTAATTTATACAAATCCGGCTACGCAGGCCCAGAGACAGAACCAAAATCAATGAGTAAACACCAGCAGGAGATCCGGTGGTATTTCATTCAAAGGACACGAGCCCCCAAGGGAAGGGAGGGATTGGGCTCTATACACCCCTCCTGAGGTTGGCATCTCATCACACGACTGGGACTTTGTGCTTAAGGGCACTAAAACATGTGGGTAAAGAATTTTCAGAGATAATTTAGGTTATAAGTAGGTTTTGCCTTATGGACTGTCTGTAGAGCTTCACTCTCATACGGGTGTGATGCTTTCGTGCAGTGGTTACAGAAGCTAGAGACCTACAGGATCTACAAACTGGAATCAAAACCAGCTTACGTCCTGTTTCTGCTCCGGCCCACTCTCTAAGAGAGACATGGAGACCCAAACACATGGTACAATCCCAGAGGCGGAACATACAGCGATGAGGTCCTGTCTTGATATTGAACACAGGAAATAAAAGCACGCAAATCTCAACTCCCAAATGGCAGTTGACATAAGGACGATTTGTCTAACAGCTAGAGAAAGTCACATCCTGATTCTAGTAATGTGTAAAAGGAGCTTGTACATTTATCAAGGTAAAAAAATTAAACTGTATTTTTAAAAGAAAACAGTGATTTTTTTCATTCTTCATACATATCAAAGAAAAACTCAGCAAAGACCTTATGTCACAAATCATTATGAATCAATTTTCTTGACCAAACATAAAAGTTGATTCAACATCTCCATCTTGAAAGACTCTATTATCATGACATTTGTCAAATACTGTAAGATCTGACCACTGCCCTTTTCCCCACAAAGCACAAGGAACCCAGATAACAAATGAAGGCTGCACTTTGTAACAAGAGTAGACAGGAGACTGAATCACAGCAAAACACTTACAAATCAAGAGAGGGGAAGAAAGGCACTCAGGGTGATTAAATGCACAAAGAGCAATAATAGGAAAGAAGTCTCTTGTGAAAAGCAGCAGTTGATGGTAACTTAATGGGGGAAAAAAATGAATTAGGTCTACTTCGACGACTCAGCTCAAGATGAGGTAATTTCATAAAGTTTATAGAAAGTCACTTGAAAACTGCACAACTTATTCTTGTAGTTGACTTTCAGAGAGAAGGGAAATAAAAGTTCTCCGGGAGGGAGTTGATCTTCAGAAAATTACATTTACAAACCAAATTTGATGAACTTTCCCTATTAACTAGAAGATTATCCTTAATCCTCATTGGGGTAGAAAAGTCACTTTGGAACTGATCAAGTCCTCTGGGTTTCAAGGAGAGATTTTGAAATAGAAACAGAAGAGATTAAAAATCTTAAAACACAAGGGAGTATAAAGTATAAGGTGAAAGAAATACAAATAACCGTTAACAGAGTTGAGCTTGGGGCTGCTGTATGGCACAAGAATACTGCACTGGGGCAGATTCTCAGTTTGCTAAGATTAGTGTTCATGGGATATTGAGCAGGACTCACTCGGTTGCCAGTAACAGAAAACGAACCCTAACTTAGGGAGGAAAAAGGGAATGAGTTGGCTTACACCTGGGAAGGACCCTAAAGTAACCACAGAAGAGGAGCTACAAGAGCTACAACGCTCATTCTCAAACTTAAGAAACATGGGGATCATCTGGAAGGCTTGTCAAGATACCGATTGTGGGCCTTACCCCAGAGTTTTTGATTCCGTATGTCCGGGCAGGGGCTGAGAATGCATTTCCAACAAGTTCCCTGGTGACTCTGATGCTGCTGGTCCAACCACACTTTTTTTTTTTTTTTGGTTCATTTTTTTTTTTTTTTTATTTCAGCATATTATGGGGGCACAGATTTTAAGGTTTCAATAAATGCCCTTTCCCCGCCTCCCCCTACAAGTCTGAGTTTCCAGCATGACCATCCCCCAGATGCCAACCACACTTTTGAGAACCCCTGAGTCACAGACACCTGGGCTATAGGGACTGAGCCCTGTGACTGAGGGAGTCTCCATCATAGAGTTTTGCTTCTGGATCCTACACAGGCTTTCACATTTGGTAGGGAATACGGCCCGCTGATTTTAGTTCATGATCTCAAAGGCAGGTGGGCCTCTTTCATAAGCTTTAGGAGAAAAGCCCTGGGAGGTATCTGAAGGGCGGAGGGGCCTGTGGCTGGAGAACATCCCTGAAAGCAACCTCCTAGATCAGGGGTGCAGTCAGGCAGCTGGCCTGGCATAAGCTCGGTCTGTAAGCAACAGAGGCAGGAAGAGAGGATTCAAGTGAGAACACAGAGAGAGAAAGAAGGCATCAAATCTGATGGCATCACCAAGATCACAGGGAATAGGAAGTAGTCCCAAAGAAACAAGAGTAAGATTAATGGAAAAGTGGGATGAGGAAAGAATAACAGAACAATAATCATCACAGCCCATAATAAAGTTCACTGTGGCATCAATCTGTACAATCAAATTCACTTATGACATTGTTTTTTGTTTTTCAACAAACATACTATCTATACTCACAGAGCAGTGCTTCTCACATTATCCACGGTAAAGAGCCAACTTCAAAAAAAAAAATTCCCTTAACAGTCACTGACTGAATTTCTTGTAAAATACAATAGTATGAATTGCTAAAAACAAGCAAACAAACAAAAAATGGATCTTCCACTTGCATGTCATGATAATGGCAATTTGCAACAGAAGTTTCCAAATGCTTATTCCCGGTATCGTACTTATCACCAACTTAAAACAAGCTGCTCACACACTGGTGCTGGTACACGAACCGGCACTGGTCCACTTTTGAGCATTTCTACTCTAGACCACAGTGGGCCAGCACATCGCTGTCTTGACCACACAACTCATCAAGAAAATGAATGAGCAAAAATGTGTTTCGATAAAACTTTGTTTGCAAAAATAAGGCACTGGGCACGATTTGACCACGGACCGAAGTTTACCTACACCTGGCTCTAGACCAGGGCTTCTCAAATTCTCACGTGTATTACCTGGGGACCCTGCGAAAACATAGATTGTGCATTTCTAACAGCTTCAAAGTTGCTGTCAACACGGACAGCCTGTGGCCCACATTTTGATTACACTCCATAGACAACTGTCTGTGAACCCAGGGACTAGGATGTGACCTCGAGTGTCACAGGTGCTTTATACTGGGTCTTCATTCAGCCATAAAAAGACTACAGAAAAGACTACATCTGTCAGTCAAGTATATGCCTTCCTGTGCTTTAAATAGATGATTATAATCAGAAGACACTGATAAAGACAGCAACACTGGAACCAATAGCATCAAATATTGGGTGGTTTCCCACTTTCTCTGTTAGCTCTGAATATGACGTTCGGTGGGTGATCAAGAACTATTTGTGGACTGCTGGCTGGAACAGAAATACCAAGCTGTAACCAATAGGAGGAGGGATCTACGATGGTGGTGGGGCTTTAATTTTTGTCCAGTTATCTTACCTAGCTAAGGTATTTTGCACTGTGTGATAAACTGACACAGCTTTCAATTGGTAGTGATTTTAAGGTTGTATCTGTATAGAAAAACTGAATCACAGAAGTTATTCTTTCACTGAAAGTTCTCATCTCATGTGTAAAGCAGCATGGGCCACTTTATTTGCTTCTTTCACACTTCTCATTTGAATATCAAACACATCTTCTTTGGGATTTGGTCAGCACTGTCAGCATTTGGATTAACTATTTGGTGGTTCAGCTTAATGAGGAAGCTCCACTGATAAAATGCAACCGCTGATCACAGGTTGTAACAGATACATACCAGAAATCATCATCTAGGTATAGTATGAATTCCGCTACCCAATGCCAGCATTCTTGGATCATAATGGCACACTGCAGATCCGAAGTCACTTTTATCTCTGTCTCAGACAAATGTGCTGCTTGGCATTAACGAGTAAGTGCAACCTCGAAGACCAAGGGTTAAAGCTCCAAATGGATTTTCTGTGCTCTGTTGACGACCTTAAGGCCTCTGAGTATTAGAGCAGACGCCTGAATGTTTGCTCAACAATATTCTACTGCGTTCTAATTGACAAAAAAGGGATGTGTCCAGAATTCCTGCAGATAACAATTAATGAAAGAAGCCAAAGATAAGCTGGAAGAAAAATAATTAACTCGGATCTGTACCCGCCGGCCCTTGGGAATGCTCACTAACACGTATGCTCACAGAGTTCCACTGCAGGAGGCCTCAGGGGTGGGGATGGAGCACCCTCAGGAGAGGGTCCTCGGTATGCAGATAAAGTGTCCCGGCATGTTTAGAAAGAACCTCGAATTGCAACAGAGTTGCCACCCGAATTACAGCAAAGTTGCAGCGTAAACTATTCAAGCGCGGACAAAATATTTTCTTTTAAAGGTCTGTAATAAAGCAAGCAACAGCAAACAGACCATTGTGGTAAAGAAGCAGTGAAGTAAAGACCAAGGAAATGAGGGCATCTCCGCTGCATAATTTCCCCCAATGGTAGCACTCACGGCCTTGCCCACAAACCCAACTCCAAACCATGCAACAGATACGACATTTCTTTCTCCAGGGCAAACTATCAGAGAGATCTGCTTGGACAAACTTATCAGAAATACCAAAACCCCTGCCATTCTCAGGCCCTCTTTCATTTTTATTTTTCAACCCACCAAGTGGTCACCATCAGATATATTATATATTTGGCTTACATTAGGTACTTACGTACTCACTGGCTTTACTATCTATCCGCCCTGCGCTACCATGGCAACTCCAAGACTCCATTTCACTCACTGCCCTATCCTCGGTGCCTAGAACAGTGCCTGGCATCAACAGACTTTTAATACATTCTCGTTTGGCTGATGTTTCTGAATAGCTTTGCCTCCAGTCTAGTCATTCTATGTCTAAAGCACCAGGCTTGATCTCACAAAGGGGTCTCTGAGGAGCTGTCCCCCAACATGCTGAGGACACCCTCACCCCAATAAAGCCACTCTTGCCGTGGGATTAAACTTGACCTCATGGCTGACACCCTGACATGTCTCTATGGCTGAATTCCTCTCTTAAACAGCTGCCTGGCACCCCAGTGTTGTGAGGCTGCACCACGGCACTCTAGCCCCTGCGAAAAAGCAACAAAGCAAGACTCTGTCTTAAAAAAAAAAAAAAAAAATTCCAGAGGTGGCCTAATTGCCCCTTCCTGATTGTTGATTTCAGTATCTTCCCGATGTTTTTCTAATAGATTCAGGTCAATGAGGTGAGGACATTAAGGCTTTTTCTAAAGAACAAGGTGCCTTTAAAACTGGCCGTTAGTTAATACTGCTAGTAAAAATGATGGTCATTGAAACCAGCTAACAAAGACAGACGTTTATCATGTAACAACAGATAATGCTGGAGGAAAATTTAACAAGCTTCTAACAGTGGTTGTATTATGGAAGTAAAGTTGGGACTTTTAAAAATCTCATACTTTTAGTAGGAAGTGTAAATTTATAAAGGTGATACAATGACCCTTTTTTTTTTAAATATAAAAAACGTTCAAAAAGCATAAAGTGAAAGACCTAAATTTGCAAGGAAATCGGGGCAGGTGTGGTGGCTCACATCTGTAATCCCAGTGCTAAATCTGTAAGGAAATCATTCTTAAGTGAAAAGTGAAAAATTACTTAAAATTTTCCCAAACTCGACCCATAAAGGCAGTATGTCTACTAAGCCATCATGAGCATATTTTAAAGTTTCTCATGATCAAATCCTTCCTTTTGGGAAACAAATAATTACGAACTATATAAGGAAAAGATATTTTACTTTACATTCAGGCTAGGGGTTTCTGGCTGTCCTTCCTTAAAAAAATAAAATGGAATGTCTCTATCATATAGTCTCTGAAGAGCTGCTCATAATTATTCAAAACACCATACAGGGACTTCTCATGATCTCCACATAGTCACTGCAAACAACAAATTAGCAAATACCCGACTATTGTTCTTAGGGGGAAATATAGGGTTAGATCCTTGTGAACCCCTGGTCAGCAGATAAATTCAAAATTTTCTGTGTGTCTCTGTTTAAAGATACCTTATTGAACATATATATTGTGGATTGTGCATTCATTAACAATGAACTCATGGCCAGCAGCCCTGTAACTCATGCCTGAACCAATCTTATCTAACACCTTTACTTTCTCTCTAAGGCACATCACAGAGTTCTTATGCTTAGGAACATTAGAAAACGCTTCGACATTCTGCCTGGGAGCCAACAGTGAAATCACATATGTAGAAAGGGCAGACATGCTAAAAACGTGGTGCTACACAGACTGCAAAAAGGACATTTGTTTGTAGTCCGAAAGCAGAAACAAGAAGGCAGAAGATTGCCTTGTTTGAGCTGGGCGAGGAATGCTGTACTTTTCACCTCTCTGTGCACTTCTTTGACCCTCAGAGTGCTGTGGAATTACAAATGCCTTTTGGAGTTACAAATAAACACAGGTGTGAATTTCCAAATATAAAATCACCAAATAATGATAATCAACTGTACTAAGAATACCAGGAAAAAAAATGCATATTAGGTCACAGTGAAATTTCTTCAACACCTCTAAAAACATTCCTTGGAAATATCTAAGAATCTTGTTAATTAACTAGAGGAACAGGCTGCATCAAATCATAATATTCATCTTGCTTTAAACCAGACTGGGAGAACTGTTCTCTTTGTGAGACAGGAGGGTGAGAGTATCACATTTTGATTGGAAACTGCACCACAGTTATTTGCTTCATGAAACAACAAGTTTTAACACATTGACTGCCACACTAGAAAAAAATTTTTTTTCCTTGGGGCCATGGTGTTTTATACGAAAATAGAATAAAAACTTCAAAACAAAACGATCCTTTCTAGAAAGTTCAATGAAAACTTTGTTATTGACTTCTACTCATTTAATCCACATTTTTATAATTAAATTGTCAACATTAATTTGTAATAAGAGCATCAACAAGTAAGAGTTTCACAAACCAACTGCAGGATTTTACCCAGGTTTTGCTTCACGAAATATAACTCACATGGCAGTTAACGTGTTAAAAGTCTTAATAAATGTCTCTTGAGCAATTAAATAATAGTGAAAAATAATAACATGCATGAAGTGGTCTCAAGACACACTACATAAGAGTATTTCAAGTGTACATACTCTATTATAATGAGACAACAAAATTTATATAAATCAATTCAGAGACAAGAGACGGGGTGGGAAAAAAATGAGTTAGAACACACATAAAAGGGCCCATTCCCTTGATCTCAAATACACACACCCACACATACTACACCCCTGTATTCTACAGCACTGGCAGAAAGAGTGACAAAACAATGCAAAACTAAACAAAAGACATGAGTAGGCGGGTCATAAAAGAAGCAATAAAAAAGGCCAAATAAAATAAAAAAAGAAAAAAATGCTACCTCTCGTGTGTTGGTAAAGAACAACAGTAACGCTGCCAGGACATGGGAAAATAAACGTGCACCTTCTCCTCATGACAGTTCTCTACAGTCCTTCGGCTAGTATTGAGATAATTCGGCAATGAATGTAAAACCCTTAAAATCTCCATACCTTTGACCCTCGCGCTTCTAGAAATTCAGCTTGTATGAGTAATCTCAGCTGTATATAAAGGTGCGAGTACAAGGAGGTTCACAGCAGCATGATTTTAATAGTGCCAATTACTTGATACAAGCACTAGTTTTATCCAAACTAGTATATATGTTATATATTCTTTTTAAAAAGATATATATATGTGTGTGTACATATATAAAAATTTTTATTTTTGTACCTTTTATATTTTATTGAATAATTATGAAAAAGAAGATATCGTTTGTAACATGCCCCAACACAAAACACCAACACAAAAGACTACTTAGCAAACAACTGAGTCAAGCCAGTTTCTTAGGTAAGCCCATATGGACATAGTCCTCATTTAGGAACGAGGTAATCTTTCCCGATTCCTAATTCTCTGGCAGTGAGTGGGGATGGCAGGAAGAGGATTCACAGATCCTCTATCTCCTAAATCTGGGGACTCATCTGACCAGACTACAGCTCACCTCTACCATATATTAAAGGAATCAGAGACCGTCACAGTCCAACGGCCTTTTTTTTTTTTTTTTTTGAGACAGAGTCTCACTCTGTGGCGTCAGCCTAGCTCACAGCAATCTCAGACTCCTGGGCTCAAGTGATCCTCTTGCCTCAGCCTCCCGAGTAGCTGGGACTACAGGCATGCGCCACCATGCCCAACTCATTTTTTCTATATATTTTTAGTAGGCCAATTAATGTCTCTTTTTTTTTTTTTTTAGTAGAGACGGCGTCTCACTCTTGCTCAGGCTGGTTTTGAACTCCTGAACTTGAGCAATCCACCACCCTCGGCCTCCCAGAGTGCTGGGATTACAGGCGTGAGCCACTGCGCACAACCAATCCAAAGGCCTTTAAGCCTTGTTCTTCTAAATAATTTTCCTAGATTCCATAGTCCCATCTAGTGATGCCTCTACCAGGCTTCATCTGAATTCCAAAATAACATATTAAAAATAATAAAAAAAAAACTTTCTGATGCCCTGCCATCATAAGATTGTCCTAACATTCATGGATTCCTGACATTTTTGGCCATGACTGTCTTGCTAGAAAAGGCACTGTTTTCTAATTGTTCCATTCAACCACTTCTTTTCCCAATGCAATAATACTGAGAAAAAAACCAAAAAATCCTGATTCTTCTAATAATTGGATATTATTTCCAACATATATGACATTATAATTTGATTCATGATCCACTTTTCTTTAACAGTCTAAAAAGCCTTCTATGTACAGGACTCATAATCAATTACTGATCATGCTGGGAATAATGACAAACTTACTAAGATATCCCAAAGCCTGTTAAATTCTTGAAATCACTTACCATAGGACAAAACGACACACATTAAAATCTGAATTTTGAGAAGCAGAGTGAAGAGTAAAAACCTTGTTTTTGATTTGTTTCTGACTCATGTCAGCGAGGAGCATGAAAATAGATTTTGAGTGTTCCATTAGGCATGTTTGGAAAACGTGGCAGCTATCAGACACACCAGCGGTGTGTAAAACACGGAACCAAATGCAGTCGCCCGGGGCCTTGCTATGACTGAGAGGTATTGGCAGGTAAAGTGGAACCAGTGAGAGGTGGATGTGGAGGACCAGACATTCTTGGGAATTTTAATCAACTGGACATCAGGAAAGAAGATGCAAGAATCGACATTTATGAATTCATGACAGTGGGGAAAAGTATTGCTGGGGAAGGAAGAGAAAAGAGCTTGGGGTATACGGTTTTCCATTCTCTAGCTGAGAACGAGAGTTTACCTTAAATAAGGGGCTATTATTCTAAGTGGAAGGGGAGACTAAATGACAGGCTGCAAATTCAGAAGCACAAAATCATTTTTATTCTTCTTAGACTAGACTATCAGGTAGGCTACCAGCAGAAAGAACGGCTGCCTAGACCTTTAATCTTTTCAATTCTATGTGAAAGAAAAATCTGTTTTCAAGCAGGCCTGTCTCTTACAGAAATACAGGGTAGTCATTTCAAAAATAATGTACATGCTGTGTAATGCGTTGGGCATTATATTTGAAAATAAATTTCTACAAGAGTTCTATTACTCCAGAAAGAAAAGATTCACTTGTGGATAAGGTATTTCAGCAAATACATGTGGTATGTAATGAAATGGGTTTTGCTTTGCTAAAATAAATTAAAATGGGACCAGGCCTGAAGAATCTAAGCCAACAAAGCCAGTTAGGCCTCATAAGTGACCTTGACCCTAGCTTAGTTTGCAGACATAAATAAATCTTAACGAGCTAGTTTTTGTGAATGCCTGTGTTCATGAAAAGTAAAAGTTAAGGCTGACCAATCAGAAGCAACCAACTAACTTACAGTTATGTAACTAGAACTTTCCAGCAAGATAAATGAAATAAGGCAACAGTATAACCATAACTAATCAAGTATTTTTTTGCTTTACTTCCATGTCTATCCTATAAAAGTCTTCCCCTATATTCCCTCCAAGGAGCCCAGGAACCACTTCCGGTTTGGAGCTGCCCAATTAATGAATCACTGATTGTTCAGATAAACTTTTAAAAATTTTATGGTGCCTCTGTTTATGTTTTAACAGCTCCATGTCTCTGATGTAAGCATGTATATAAGAGAAAAAGAGGATATTCTGCTTTGTATTTAAATATACTCGAAAGACACAATGAATTAAAAATGTGAGATAGGCCGGGCGCGGTGGCTCAAGCCTGTAATCCTAGCTCTCTGGGAGGCCGAGGTGGGCGGATCCTTTGAGCTCAGGAGTTCGAGACCAGCCTGAGCAAGAGCGAGACCCCATCTCTACTATAAACAGAAAGAAATTAATTGGCCAACTAAAATATATATAGAAAAAATTAGCCGGGCAAGGTGGCACATGCCTGTAGTCCCAGCTACTTGGGAGGCTGAGGCAGCAGGATCGCTTGAGCCTAGGAGTTGGAGGTTGCTGTGAGCTAGGCTGACGCCAGGGCACTCACTCTAGCCTGGGCAATAAAGTGAGACTCTGTCTCAAAAAAAAAAAAAAAAAAAAAATCTGAGATAGCACATATTAATCCCAAAACATATTTATTAAAACTTAAAACACTTGCATAATCCTGGTACTGAAAATATGACATGTGGTTTTTAACCTCTCTGGCTTCAAATTCTAAGGATTCTGAAGCACACACCAAAGAGCTAAAAGAGCTGGCCTCTTCTCAAATTTATACCAAATGACATTTTGTTATTCTTTCAAACCTGGATTTCGTCCTCCCTTTATTAAATTGTATTTTCTTGGTTGTCTGAGCAGACAACCATTGCAAGCTACTGAATCACTTACACCTTCCATCAATTTCAAAACAACCCATTCGGTAACACTGTCAATAAACCTACTTCAGATACCTACCATTTCTGCTGCTGTACATTTACTCTAAGTTTTAGAAATCATAATGGAATGAAACACTAAAAGTAAAACAAACTAAACTTTTCATTACGCTTTAGAAAGGTTTGCCTAGCTGGTACTTAAAACAATGCTTTGGAGTATCATTTTCATGTCTGCATTTCAGATGAGGAAACGGAATTTTAAGGAGTATATCCAAATGACGAACGAACATATGAAAAGGTGCTCTTAAGTCATGAGAGAAAGGCCACAATGAGACACTGCCACGCACCTACCCGAATGACTGAAACTGAAAAACTGACGAGTACCAAAGGTGACGTTAAGCGAAAGATGGCAAACATAAAAGAGTGATGAGTCACAATACATGATTCCATTTGTATTCAGTTTTCCTTTGCGGAGAAAGCAGAGTGGGAGAAGGATTGAGGGGTACAACAGGGGGCTTCTAGAGTGCTGGCCATGTTCTATTTCTTGATCCGGCTGGAGGTTACATGGGCATGTTCACTTTGTTAATAATTCATCGAGCTGTACACTTAAAACGTGTATACTATTCTGTGTGTAGGTTATAAAATAAAAATTTAGTAAATAAGTGTATTAAATTTTCGAAAATGATGCTGTCATATGAAGTTACTGCCCCTCTAAATAGGAAGAGTGCGTGTGCATATGCGTGTGTGTCTCAATTCAGGTACCACTTTGAAATAAGTAGTTCATTATCACCGCTTATAAATGAGGAAACTGAGGTACACAGACATTAAATAACATGCCCGAGATCCCACATCTAGTTCGTGGTAAAGACAGGACTGGAATCCAGGCAGTCTGGTACCAGAGCCCCACTAAGAATCCATTCTTAAACTATTCTGTGGCACTTAGGAAGCACATTCCTTTGTGGCTATTTGAAGGGCTTTGAAAATATGACTCCAACTTGGACTAAACCAGGAAGCAAAGTCCAGCCAAGTGAGGTACCTTCACTAATGACAATCATTTACTAATGCTTTTCAAAATCAGGCCTCCAGGGGCTGGATACAGTGGCTCATGCCTATAATCCCACCATTTTGGGAAGGCAAAGGTGGGAGGATTGCTTGAGGACAGGAGTTTAAGACTAGCCTAGGCAACATAGCCAGACACCATCTCTACAAAAAAATAAAAAAGAAATTAGCCAGGCGTGGTGGCGTGTGCCTGTAATCCCAGCTACTTGGGAGGCTGAAGCAGGAGGATCCCTTGAGCTTAGGAGTTCAAGGCTGCAGCAAACTATGATCATGCCACTGTACTCCAGTCTGGGTGACACAGGGAGACCCTGTCTCTAAATGAATGAATAAATAAATACAATTAAAAAGTAGGCCTCCAGAGAGCAACAGACTGGCTTAACTTTGACAGAGATGGGGTTATTGTGCAGACTCATGCCAACTGTCCTTTGCTTGTTATTCACTTACACGAGATGTTTTATATACTCTACATGTTGTTGTACTCATTTTCTACACCTTTGGAATTCTAAGTTCAAAATTGAAAATAGAAACCAAAGCATAATTTAGGAAAACAAAAACCCAAAGATAAAATTCTATATAGTGCTCTTCTTTTAAATGTGTTTAAATTCTTGACAACTATAAAACCCTAGTTTTGTCTTCTGTTTTATATCACTTTTATTCCCT
The DNA here is from genome assembly GCA_008750895.1 of Mirza zaza. Classification (NCBI taxonomy): domain Eukaryota; kingdom Metazoa; phylum Chordata; class Mammalia; order Primates; family Cheirogaleidae; genus Mirza; species Mirza zaza. Next base: position 61,669 of record VSMD01120956.1, on the reverse strand, counting down.
ATGATATAAAGAATACTACTGTCTAGAATTCTTTAAATCAAAATGATGAAGACCACCAGCAGGACAAGCTCTATTGCTTTTCTCTCATTTCAAGCTCAGCTGGAAAATAAGAGAATTATAAAATATTTAATGATACACTTCATATGAATCCAGTTTAGTAAGTGAGTTATCTTGAAAAGACTCTTGTTTTAGACAGTTTGGTACAGGGACTTAATTTCATGTATATTGCAAACAAACATGAAACAAAACAGTTATAAAGATACTTGCATTAGCTCCAAGTGAAAACTCAGACTTTGTACTAATAGTTAAGCAAAAGAAATATAAGTTTCAGCTCCAGTGCTGATACGATGAGTGGAAATATATTTCCATGGGTAATATGTTTCCTGAACAATGTGTTTATTACCTGATCAACAGAATTATTTCGTACACTTACAAACAACAATAACAGGTATTTTGTAATTTTGAGTTCAGCTGACTAATCCTTATAGCTAACAAGAAAATCAAGAGCTTTGAAGCTTTGAAATAATTAGCTTTGGATTCTCAGGAACCTCTACCTCTAGGCAGGTGGACAGGATTCTACTTGAAATAATTACTGCCATAAACTACAGCCAGTTTCCTTACAAAGTGAAATCAACTCATTTATACTATTTTTTAGACTCTGTTCTCTGAATTTTGGGAAATGATGCCAGGATTGAAAATACCCATTACATTTCTATGCTTTTAAACCAGTTTTGAAGTTTCAAGATTTGGAAAATGTACTGTGAGATGAGCTGTGCATTCATTTTCCTGATATAGCCTGAGAAAAATAAAATAACTCCCACATACCTTTATCTACACAAGATGACAGCTAATCTCAAAAAAGTTGAAATAATCCAAGCATTTGAAAATATTCCATAGGGTAAAGTAAAAATTTTTAAAGAGATTCTTTTTTTAAAAAAAAAAAATGGTTCTGCCAGTGATTTTTCCTCCCCCCTCCCTACCCTGTACTTTTACAAAATTAAAATTCAAGATCAATCACTAAGGAGAGATGTTTCAAAGAAAACCCAACGACTGTCCTGGTAGATTAATCCCTCAATGGCTCTCTATTATTCTTAGCACTGAATTTCAGGGGACAGTGAAAGTCCAGTCTTTTATTACAGTCATCTGTCCTCTGGGTATGTTGTGGCTCAAACAGCTTAAAGAGCTGTGTGTTATGTCCGTGGTATTTATAGATTTCAACTGGTTTGGGAATCTCTGGGAGGAAAATGGTTCAGCCCTTAGAAAGGAATAGGAAGAAGTAATAAATGAATTAATAAATGATTAGAGATCCGCTGATAATGCTTCTATCTAACCAATAAAAACAAAGCGCTTATATAAACAGAAAAATTTTTCATTTTGCAAATACTTTCTTCATTGCTGGGTGCCTTTGAATTCAATAACTTTGCTATGCCTGAACAGTACTGAAGAACCGAACATAAGTGCCGACTATATCGTACCATTTATTTTATGAATCAGAAGGAAAGAGTTAGCAAAAACAAAAAGTCACCAACTCATAAATAAAACAGACAAGCAAACTACTAAGGTAAAATAGCATGCATGAAAAACAAAATAGGCTATTGTCAGTATACTTTATGGAAAGCCTACATATTAAGTTCACACCACATTTCTTCAAAAAAAAGTGGTATTTTTTTCATTCATGATGTTCTTAGTTGATAATTTAGATTTCCCATGTGTTCAGATATTTTATTAACCAACAAAATTTATTAGATACTTTAACAATATTTCGATAATGATTTTCAAATAAAGTTTAATATCAAATGGTAGTAGCATATACCTACCTCACAGGCCTGTTAAGGGAATTAAATGAAAACCATGTACATTAGACATTCAAAAAATTTTGGTCTTTCCATGTAATAAGCATCCACCTAAAACCATGTTATCATAGACAACTGAGTACCTACAGTTGAAACAAAGCACGTTTGCATTTAACTTGGTTACTAAACGAGCTGATTAAATATTCACTGAGTGCCTAGGACACACCTAGCATGGTGTGGTAGCTACATTCTCGTCAGCTACACTGAAGTTGAAAAGACACACAGGAGCAACAACAGAAACTATGAAACCATGCAGTTATTCCATACTCACTGTATACATTACAAATGGTGACAGTCCCAGATGAAAATTAAAAAGCATATAGAAGGAGGTGGGGCCATTATTTCCCAGTGATATATGACCCAATAATCCTATAACTGTCCAATATTATTATGCCTCCAGCATCTTTAAGGAAGGAATCTGAGGCTGACTCCTCTCTAAGTCATGTAAGCACAGGACTAATCACTTCAGTGTATATTACTCAAATACCATTCCATGCTGACCAATGTTTCACTGTTTGGCGTATCAAATCCTTTATATTCCCTTCCACCTCCTAGAACTTTATGTATACACAGTTTCCAAAATAAGATCCTGGGGGCTGTTTATAAGCTTTTCATCCAAGATGAGAGTTAAATCATCTCGTACTCCAATGGGATATGAAGCAGAATTTGCATCTGGGGCTGCGAAGGACATGTGTTGACTTATTAGCACTCTCAGCAGCAGGAACATCAGCTCCTGATGGTGAGAAATCAAAGCATCATGCAATCTCAGTACAAAGAGGGAGGTTACCTTAGGATCAGCTGTGAGCAATTTGAATGCTTGATATACTTGAGCTTCCTTTACACCACCACCAAGATCCAAGAAGTTGGCTGGCTTCCCACCGTTAAGGAAAATGATGTCACAAGTAGCCATGGCAAGCCCAGCACCATTCACTGTGAAATGCAATTGGCACACAAGACAGGATAAACTTAGAAACATGAAGGGTCCATAAACTTTTCCCCTCGCCCATATTGCCAAACGAGAATCCTGTCATTCCAACGCCCATTTCTTCCCTGTTTGGAGTTCCATTCAACCTGATGCATTCATAGCCTTTTAGGATAAAGAACCAGGACAAGTGTACACAAAGAATAAATAAAAAGACCTAGGAATGAGAAAATGGATTTACTGAGAAGCCAAGCTGGAAAACAGAAAGAAGGAAAGAATTTAAGCAAATAATCAATTTAGGCCAGTATTAAAAGAGAGAGCATAGTTAGGTTCTGGAAAGAGTTAAGTTTCAGAGAATTTGGAAGGTGGGGAAAAAAACTATGAAAAGACGTCTGGGCCTGTAAACTATTCTCTTTTTAATACCCTTTAGGAGACTGGAGTAAATAATGGAATTCCCTTAAATTTTTGCTTGCTGAGAATATGCTCCTTTGAATGTGGCATCTCTCTGGGACTGAACCTCAGGGGCCCACTTTTAATAGGATTTCATACTTTTTTACACCTAGTGCAGTCATCAGGTTTATATAATGTTACCTGGATGAACTTAGAAAACAAATGAACAAAGGGCAGCACCAAAAACAACATTCTTACCTCTTTGTTCCTCTTTCAAATTAATGTACGAAATGTTCACTAGCAACACAATCATTGAAACTAGAACCCTAGGCCACAGGGTTGGGCGTGGTGGCTCAGGCCTGTACTCCCGGCAATTTGGGAGGCTAGGGTAGGAGAATCGCTTGGAGCCGGGAGTTTGAGACTAGCCTGGGCAAGATAGCAAGATGCTGGCTCTTAAAACCAAAAACAAAAATTGTAGAACCAAAATATGCCAACATCTTAGGAGGCTTTCTTAAGAAACCAAGTAGAGTTTCGACAAGGAAATTCTTGTTTTCCAGAGCTAAGTTTTATCGCTCAATTGTGCTTCTTGTGCTTCTTAAGCTTAATTACATGAAACTACTTTCCTGGGGTTAGAAAGGAAAAAGAATCCCCTGAAGACGGCAGAAACTTTCCAGGTAAAGTGCCCTTTGCTTTTTTTCTGACCCTTGAATTCCCCAGACAAACCTCTCAACTCTGACTAATTTAATTAAGTTTGGGGCAACTGAAATAAAAATGGTTTATATGGGATCTTCAAACAACATGAAACATGTGCATCATAGCTTTTGAGGCTGCTACTTGGTCAAATCAGGCACATTCCTGCAGTGGCTACAAAGAATCTGTATTTAATTTGTCCTGAACACACCACCGTATCTTTGTCCTTTCGAAATGCCTACACATATTGACAGAGCATTACCTTATCACGATGAGAACAATGTGAGTCATCTGGTACATTACAGTTATTGCTCCAATACAAAGAACGAGCTTTTGGTATTACTTGTAATTGGATGTCATTTTCTATTGTATTGAACAGCAACCTATTGGACAAGGTCTCTTCAATTCTGAAGATAATGATACTGTTGGTTTAATGAACTACAAATCTTTTTTATTTTAATTCCATTAAGATTAAGACCTCCGTTTCCAGTGCAATGAATTGGTTCTACCAGAAACACAGTCTTGGGCATTTAAGTCCAGAGCATATAAATCTTGGCACTATAAGCTGTGAACAACAACAGAAATTGTATTGCCTCTAATGGACTCATTCTTATCTCAGCCGAATAAGCCATTTTAACAAATTGAGATAACTATGATGAGGTCAATTGTTTTATTAACAAACTGGCATAATAGATTAAACATTTTATCACCTGGTTATCACAGAGTCTGAAACTTTAGTCGTATGATTAAATTAGATGTCCTCTTGTACTTCCTCTGCAAAAGCAATTTTGTTTCAAACCCAAATTCTGGGGTAGTTCCGAACATATTAACACTGACTTCAGTAGTAAAAGTTCTTAATTTTTTACTAAGCAAAGTTTAAATTAAAGAGATGCTTTCAACCAGTCATTCTCAACTGGGGTGATTTTGCCTACCTCAGACATCTGAAATGTCTGGACACTTACGTTTTGTAAATAATTAATTTATTAAGGTTTTGACAACTGGGGGCTGTTAGTCACATCCGGAGGCAAGGATGATGCTATACAACTTAAAATGCAGAGGACAGCCCCCTAGAGCAAAGAATTATCCCTCTCCCCAAAATCTCAGTAGTACCAGTTGAGACACTCCGCTTTGAACCAGTGACCATTGATCCGAATGAAATTTGAGAAGAAATCTGGGATAGCTTCCTAAGAATTTTTGGCTATAAAAATCTTGCATGTTTACTTCCTATTGTTAATAACATTTCAGAAATCAGCGGTTCTGAAATTCTGTAAAAATCCACAAAGCATTCTTCTGATAGAACTGCTTCTTACCAAAGCAGGCAATGTTCCCATCCAGTCCTATGTATTTCAGATCATATCTGGCAGCTTCATTTTCAATGGGCTCATTCTCTGACTTGTCATCCATAGCGAAGATATCCTTTTGTCGGAACTCTGCGTTGTCATCAAAGTTTATCTTGGCATCAAAGCAGACAACTAAATAAAGAAGAAAAGGAACATACCTGAATATCTCTTGGGATCTATAAATTAAGTTCTCCAGGCTAGTAGGCACAGGAGAAAGAAAAATAAGATATTATCATTTTTGGTTTTTTTTTTTTCTTCATGATACAAGCAGGAGAAGCTGCTATGGATTCCTTAACCTTTAAACTTTAGGGCTACAAATACAGATAAGACTCAGTCCCTGTTCTCAAGGGACTTATTTACTTCAAGTAAAGAGCACATTAATTTGTATCTGTTGGTCTCTGCTCAATAAAATAACAACGAACATTACCTATTAAAAGCTACAGACCGGCACAGTAACATACTGCTTTGAGTCACCATTTTTATTATATTTCTTATTTTTAGTGTTTAACCACTGATAATCACTTTCCCTTCTGTACAAAGAGAGACTAGACAATAAACTAAGCCTTTTGTCCTCCTTTGTCCCTCTTCTGACATTGCAAAGTGAAATTTCTATGGAATCATTATCCTCTCAAATATCTCCAAAAGATTTATCAGCAAAAATGCTGGGCCACAATCAATGATTTTTTCATTTGATCCTTAACTCTATAAACATTTAATTTTTTAAATTAAAAAATAAAATAAAATTTTGACCCTTGAACAAACTGGGTTTGAACTGCGTGAGTCTACTTACACGTGGATTTTTATTTGAGGTATTTAAAACTCGCAGATAGAAAAGGTTGACTTCTCGCATACGGGGGTTCCGACCGTATGTTTACAGTGTACAACATGATGTTGACATTCACACACACAGCTAAGTGATTACTACAGTGAAGCAAATTAACAGACTCATCTCCTTACATAGTTTTTGGTTTTGGGGTTTTTTTAAATGTGTGAAAGCACTTGAAATATACTCTTTATAGCAATTTCCAGTATATCTTACGAACTCTGTTACCTTGATAAAATAACCTAGTTCTTCTCTGGGCCTTGGTTTTCTTATTGGAAAAAAAATGGGAATAATAATTATGGAAACTATCCAGGCCACTGGTTTTCTCATTTTCCAAAGTTCTTATTAATATCTGTCAGTCAATGGATATATTTTTCAGAAGGAACCCGATCTCCCTAATATTTAAGCTTCCTAGACCTGTGGACCGATTCATTCTGGGCCAAAAAGAATAGAACTATTAATACGTGAACATCTAGAGGGAGACTCTGGACAATTAGTATTCAGTTTCTGTAATGAAAACAGAGCTGAGATTCAAAGACCCCCTCGCTCTGGGCTCTGCTAAAACTAGGGCGGTGCCCTTGATTCACGTGGGACCATCTGTGACTCTTCTGATTTGAGTCACAAAACACTAGGAGACCACGCCGGGTCAGCTACAATGCCAGGAGCTGGGCATTATCAGCACTACTGTCTGCATACTCTGGTGCTGGTAGAAATCTCAACGTTGTTGGTCAGGAGACCTGGACACGGCAAAATTCATGCTGCAATAGGGAAAGACCACAGAGCATTGTCCTTGATGTACAGATCTACCATGTGTACGGTCAGGGAGAGACTGCAGTGGGGAAGGGTGGCATTACTGGTTATTTGGGCTCTGACCCTTTTTTTTTTTCTCTCTCCTCTAATAGAAATTGGTTGTGTGTGACGTCACACCATCATAACATTCTTTTATTTAGCTTGGAATATTGGTAGGTGAGGATCTTTGATCAAGAATCTACAGATACTACTCATTCTCTTCTAGCATTAATGACAGCAGGTTCCTGCCTCTTGAAAGGGAAGCAGCCACTGAACATATCTCACTGAAAAGCAATGGCCATAGTTTGCTAATTCTACTTGCTTCCTAAGAAGAGAAAACAAGGTTGCGTACAGCATCCTTGGGTAATAGACCCTGGGTAGAGGGTTTTTCCCAGGATCTTCCTACCACGATAATCAAGCACTTTGACACAAATCGGTGAGAACAGACGTATAATCATCTAAAAACACTTGGCATACACATAAATCCAGACCACAAATTACTTAAAGGAGCACCAAGTGACGAGAGAGAATCCTTTCTGGAAGGTAATGGAAGCTAATGTCTACTTGGCTCCTTAATCTTGCCACAAAATGCCCAACCGCTTTGCCTACACACTGTGAATACATGGAGTGAATGAGTAATTACTTCTCGGAATATTGAAATCTTAATGATGGAATCCTTCAATTACCAAAGGAATTGGCCAATGTTCTCTGCTTGCTACAATGGCATTTTCTCAGCAGTTAATGACCAGCATAATAATCGATAGAAAAGCAACTCCAGTCTTGGCTTTCCGCTGGGTTTATAAATACATTCTAATTAATTTATTAGTAATTTTAGTTCTTCCATTAGTCATTGGCAGGACTACTTGTAACTGACACCTTCGAAATAAATGGGCAAAAGCTATCAAATTGACTTCCTAAGTGAAGAGTTTTGAATAAAAGAATTCTCAGTTGAGATCAATAAACCAGTAAATCAAAATAGCTCCGACCTGACCTTTGTCCCTTACAAAGACTACTACGTTACTAGCTGCTGGAGAGAGAGTATAATTAATGGATATACATGCAAAGTTCAGAAGGCAGTCCCAACTAAATGGCTGCAAAACGAGATTTTCAAAACTCGCTTTCCTGTGGTAGGAAATTCTCTCCAGGGGAACACGTTGACAAAATGCACAGTGAACTCAGATCTTCAAGAAGGTGACTGAGGGGTAAAAGGAGTATGTATACAATGGCGCCATGCCAACTGTCCCCCCTCTGTAGTGAAAACTAAACGACCTAATTGGGTCGATGTATGTATGTCCAAGTGCTTTGTAAGTCAGGGGACTTAGGAGTTAAGAAGGGGAGGGGACATCCAAAATCGAATTGCTACTCTCAAGGCTTGTGACTATGGTAAGAAGCTTGGGATTTTCATTCCCACCCCCGGAATCTAGGGAGGAGAAAGGGGCTGGTGGCTGATCGTGCCTATGCTATGAAGCTTCCATAAAAATCCCTCAACTAAGAGGTTCTAAGAGCTTCCAAGATGCTGAACACTTGGAGGTGCTGGAGGTGGCTCTCCTGCAGAGGGCACGGCCACTCCCGTCCCCTTCTCGCATGTCTTGCTCTGTCTTCCTCTTCACCTGGCTGTTCATTTGCATCCTTTAAAATATACTTTGTGGCCGGGCACGGTGGCTCACGCCTGTAATCCTAGCACTCTGGGAGGCCGAGGTGGGCGGACTGTTCCAGTTCTGGAGTTCAAAACCATCCTGAGCAAGAGCGAGACCCCATCTCTACTAAAAATAGAAAGAAATTAATTGGCCAACTAATATATATAGAAAAAATTAGCCGGGCATGGTGGCACATGCCTGTAGTCCCAGCTACTTGGGAGGCTGAGGCAGGAGGATCGCTTGAGCCCAGGAGTTTGAGGTTGCTGAGAGCGAGGCTGACGCCATGGCACTCATTCTAGCCTGGGCAACAAAGCGAGACTCTGTCTCAAAAATAAATAAAAATAAAATATTCTTTGTGATAAATCAGCAATAGTAAATAAAGTGTTTCCCTGAGTTCTGTGAGCCATTCCAGCAAATGACTGAGTCCAAGGAGGGGGTTACAGGAACCCCAAATGTCGTGGCCCGTTTACAGGATGGAGGATGAACACAGAACACAAAACAAAAACACAGAACACAAAGAAAAACACGGACACACATACAGATGGTTGACTCGAGTAATAATACACCAGGTCAGTTTTATTTTTATACTCTGAAAAATTAAAGTTAGTTCCTTGTACATAACCACCCAGGCATTTCAGCAATGGCCATAAATTCTGGAATGCATAACCTTAGGGAAGCAGATATCCCCTGACTCAGAATTTCCAGGTGGTTGCTCTAGGCACCAGGCATAGATCATGGACCGAAATTAGCAAGGATGGGGAAGGCAAGACACAGGGGGCATTTCTCATCCCCAGCTTCTCTTAGGGTGATCCCCTAAGATTTTAGGCTGACCCCCAGTGGCTTCGCCTGTCTTAGGTCGCCCCTCCCTTGAGGGGTCTTACCCGTCATTGACTAACCAGCCATCTTATGGGAATTAAGCAGCAATCACAGGAACAACGTGTTTATCGTGTGGCCTCCAGACCCCCAGTGCCGTGGGGCTGGGCAGCTCTTGCTTACTTGTAGCTCAGATCCTTTGTTACGCCTCTAGGCAACAGCCTTGTTTATCACAAGGACCTTGTCCAGAGCACATTGCTTTTAAACGCTCTGGGCAGAACACGTACATTACTCGCTAAGTTTAATTCTTAAACTAGGAAAACATATGTCAGTCCCCTACACCAAATTTATATATAGCCAGCCAGTCAGAGAGACCAGAGCCCCAAGCTTGCAACTGGCATCGAAAGTGGGGGCAGTCTCGTGGGGCTGAGCCCTTAACCTGTGGGATCTGACTCTAACTCCAAGCAGAGAGTGTAAAAATTAAACTGAATCATAGGACACCTAGCTGGTGTTACAGATCAGTGCGGGAAACACTCACCCGTGTGGTCCCAGAAGTGCTCTGTGTGGAGAGTCCAAAAGGAGAAACAGTTTGTTTTTTTTCCTATTACACACAGTTCCAAGCACACACGTGTCTTCCTGCCTTACTGTCTCAGTCTACAATATTGCAACACATAAATGCTTTTCCTTGAACTTGACAATGTAATGTAGACTCTGGCGTCAGAAACACTTGGGTATGAATTACAACCCTGACACTTCCTAGCCAGCTAACCCTGGGCACATAATCTCTCTAAAGCCCAGTGGCCTTGTCTACACAATGCGATCAGTGTTTTCTACGACATGCTGTTGGTGGAAGGAGAAACGGCATGCCAAGTGCTCAGCCTCCCAGACAGCGGGCCCTCACCGGCTGCTACGTTACTATCCTCCTATGCACACACAGCCTGTTCACACTTAAAGCTTTCCATTATCGTAGCCCAGGCTACCAAACTCTGCTCTCTTCCTATCACTAAAAACCACCTGTACTTTGTCCCATGCCTTTCATAATCCCAGATCTCTGTTTAGAGCAAATCTAAGTGAATGTCTACTGGAGCTTACATATGAAGAGATTACCTGTGGTTTTCAATAAAATGCCATCTTCTGAATACATAAGAGTTTTCCCAAAGGAAGGATTTCAATGATTGGTATTTTAGGCATCCTGACAGATAAAGATATTTTTTAGCTAAAGGATGAGGATAAAACAGAGGCCTTTAGTGACCCTCAAATCGTATCACACCCACAATGTGTTTCTGTAGATCAAGTTGGACTGGAATGCACCCACACTCATGTGTGTACATATTTTCCATGGCTGCCTTCCCAAGACAACAGCAGAGGTGAGTAGTTGTAATAGAGACTGTATGGCCTACAAACCCCCAAATATTTACTAACTGGAGCTTTACAGAAAGAGTTTGCCAATCCCTGCTAAATCACAATTCTCACTGTATTTGCATCCTGCTTTAACCAACTGACAGATGTAATAGCCAGAGACATCACATTTTTATAGTGAAAGAGAAACACAGAAGAAGTACACTCTACTAACATGAAAACAAAAGAGTGTAACGAACAAAAGAAACAAAAATCTGTAGCTACACAAAAGAAGTAGATTAATCCTTGAATACTGATGGACTCTTACATGTTTATTTCGCCCTATAAGACCCTTCCAAATGCACTTCTGGAACTGATGTGTCAGAAATGAACTGATGTCTATGTCAATAGCAGGTCAATAAAATTAACTTGCTTGCTTAAACCCGAGCTTTCTCATTTAATAAAATAACAAAGTATAGTAAAGTGTACTTTTGGAAGTGATGATCTTGCTTTAGACATTAAGATTTTCAATGTCACATTAATGAAACCTCATTTCTATGGAAAATTCATCTAGAACAAAGGCCACTCTGTGTACAAAGTGGGTGAAAAAACATACCTATTTAATATTTATAAAACAATTTTCACCATCAAAAGCACATTGTTACATGCTTGATAGATTATACAAATGAATTTTCCTTCTGAACAAATATCAAAGAAAGCTGTGGTACTTATATGCATAGGGTGTTTTTGTTGTTTTGTTTAGTGGTGTGAGATTCTGTGAGCTGCTAATTCAACGATCTTGATGGAGAGTATGACTGACAGTTAGAGGCCTCTGACCCTGGAGTTTTAACAGAAGAATGTGCCACAGAATTAAACAAAAGAGAAATACATTTCAGAGGGGAGATTTACACATAAAAGAAACATAAAAACAGCAGGAAACAAGACTGTCATAATTAGTTTGAAAAATAATCTGTCTTCATGCAATGCATTGCGTTTGATTTGTGATAAATAACCATAATGTGCTATTGAAACGTGCCTTGCCAAGATGGCCTTAAAAGGCTGATACTTTCAAATTAGTCCCACTTTCCATTAAATATTGATATTCCAAGACTTGCATACTTTTTAGAACTTTTATCCAGTTGCTGTGGAAAGAGAAAATAGATATGGGGCAGGCAAGGGGGTTGGGGGAGGTAGAGAACTGAAAATGTTCTTGAAAATAGCGCCTTGTGTATAAAGAGAGAAACAGAGAAACACCCACCAACAACATGGGCACTTGCTAACAAGAAGCAACAGGGTGGTTATTTAGGGAAAAGAATCATTAGGAGAAAAGGAATTTGATGTGTCAGTTAACTTTGGATTGCCCAGCCTTAATTCTTAAGAAATCTTGGCCAGTTAGTCACTGCTGCAAATTGGGTCTCATTCCTTTAGCTCGATGAATGGATTTGGGCTCCAGCTAATGAAGATGGCTTCATGGAAGCATTCTTAATCTCTGGATTATGGATACGTTGGGTGAGATCATTCTCTGTTGTCAGGGAACATTCTGTGCAATGTAGTTTGTTTAGCATCATACCCAGCCTCTACCCACTAGATTCAAGTAGCACAGCCCACAAGTTGTGACAACCAGAAATGTCCCCAGACAATGCCAAATGTCCCCTGGGGAACAAAATATGCGCCCTGACCATTGAGTACCACATGCCTTAAGGACGCCAGAGAAAGAAGTCTGTGTGCAGAAACAGCTGGCTGAAGGTGGGAAGAAATTAAACGTTGACATATAATCTCACGGTAGCTAGCAAAGTGCATGAACAGATAGGTAGATAAATAAATAACGATAAAACATTGTTTCTTACTTGGCCATAGGATAAATGAATGGATTTAGCATTGCAGTTGGACAAGCAAGGAAAATACAGTTCATTTCTCTTTGACTGTTTAAATGGCAGTTTACTTTGGTTTCAATATGCTTGGGTCACTCTGGTAGCCATGCTTTGACTAAGGGCCAGTCTTCTACCAGGGAAACAGCGTGTTGCCCCAAGCGGGTGATTCCCGCTCAGTTATTGGCCACAGGCATGCAGCCGTGACCCAAGCAGGGCCAATCAGAATGGTTTAAAGGAACTTCCCCGGTTGCTGGCAGAGAACAGAGAGCAATGAGCATGGGAGCCACCTCTGCTGCCAGCCACAGGGAGCCTGTGAGGAAGAGGCAGGCCCGGCTTGAGGACCAGAGCACCCCTGTGTCTCCTCAGGCCTTAAGCCAGTCCACACCTCAGACTTCCCTGATATGGGAGCAGAACACCAACCCCACCCAGCCAGGGGATTTTAGCAAAAGCTAAGCCGATGCAGGTTTCTGTCCCTGGGAACCATGACAATCCCGGTTAAGAGTCATTAAACTACATTATAGTTAGTAGTGTCCACTTGGAGAACTGGAATCAGATGACTAACACTCTGGGAACAAAGCAGTTCCTGCAGTTGTCTCACCACATCCCAAATCCCCCAAGAGTGACTTAGCAGCCCCACGTCCCTTGGGACAAGGCCCTTTCTTTTCTTTCACCCAGGCCTCATCTGTTGTGCAAATATACAACCGATGACCCAAAATTTAAAAATAATGTTCCACACTGGGGAATGGAAAGCTGGAGAAATTCTCCTGCAGAGAGGCAGCACAGTGAACAGGTAAAAATGTTTGATTGGACGCCAAGCTCCTTAAAACTTCTAAATTTAAAGAATAATTATTGAAGCAAAACTTTAGTGTGAAAGTTCTAATGTGAACTGTTCTGCTATTACTGGTCTAAATAGAAATGACTTAAATATTCAGATTATAGATACTAAGATTATCAATACTGCTAAGATATAAATGACTGTTTTTATTGCTCCGACATAAAGGATTGCTTTAGGGGATTGTGATAACGATGAAGATCAATTTGTACATTTGGCCATTAATCACCATTTCCTAATTGGGTTTAATTTGACTACTGCTCATTAGAGTTATAAACCAACACACTCGTTTAATTGCGATTCTAATTCAATAGCTGAACTTTTATGGTACAATGAACAAATTAATAACTAAAGATAATTTTGCTCTTAAAAATATCACATCAGACTTATGTTTTAATGAACTGTACATAAAGAATGTGTTTAATGATGATTTCTTCAAAAAAATTCAAGAATTTTCCATTCTCTTAATAATCAAAAAGCAAACTTCAGACTTCACGAGGCTTTGCAAACATCCTCTAAGAAAAGGGTCCCACAACCCTGCTCTCTGCTGGCAGGCCACAGTCTGTGAATGACCACTTCCCAAAGGACTGAATAAAGATAGCATTACAGTCTGTGTAATTACTATGGCATGGGATAAAAAATGAATTTCCTTTTTTAAAAAATATAAAGTAACTAGGCTTCTTATACATGCCAGTTTGCAAAAAAGCAATATACAACCTAGAAGAACTTTTATGTTGAGCTTCTTTTCTTTCATTTCTTGGACTTAATTAGAAGCCACTCAATGCGGCATGAATTTTGACTGCTATTCCCAAACTGGAGACTACTTCTAGGTCACTCTGATGAAAGCAAGTAAATAGTTTAAAAGGGAAAAAGTGCAAAAGGCAGGTAGCTGTGAGTCTGGCATACTGGAATCAACATGGTTGCCGGACTCAGAGGGACATGGGTTCAAATCCCAGCTCCTATAACTAGCTGCCCAGGGAAGAGTCACACTGATTCTTCAATCCTCTATAAAATGGGGACAACAACTCCTAACTCTGCATGGTTGTGGTAAGAGTGAAAAAGAATGTACATAAATATTAGCAAAGTGCCTGGAATATGAGCTCAAGAAAAACTTTCTTCCCCTTCCCTTCCTGTCTTTACGAAACCCTATACTGAGCACTTTATAGCTGTAGCAAGTGCTTAAAATATTTAGGAATATTGTGCTTGTAAATGACCTAGCACAGATTTTTATCTGGTAGTCATCTGTGTGAAGCATGAAATGTGTATCTGCAATGGCTTCCTAAACACACTCTTCTTACCCTCATCTGAAATCCATATCATTCCTGGTCTACTCCTGTACTATCTGAGAAGAAGAATTTTATTTTATAAATGTTAGGGAACTGGGCCTATTTTTGTGTCTGACACTGAAAGGTTAAACATGTACCAGCTTACCTTATTTTCACAACCACTCTCTGAGATTACCACTTTATTTGATTTACAACAACAACAAAAGAGCTGAGGGGCTTAGGCAGGCTAAATAACTTGCCCGAGTCTGTAGCCAGAACACGGCAGATCCAGAACTTGTACCTAGGCCTCTCTGGGTTCCAAGGAAAGAATAGTGTAGCCTTTCTGAGTCTGACTATAGAATCTCTGAAATATGCTCAAGAGAAAATATTGTGCCGTCCACCTCGGTCCACAACTTGGTGTGTTCGCACATAATGATTCACCCCATTTCCCAATTCAATGGCAAATTTCCATTTCCCGACTGCCCGCGACATGCTACACGAAATGCAAGACAGAGTGAAACATCCTAAAAAAGATAAGGTTCATGGAGCTTATGTTCTGGTACCACTATCCTATCCACCTGCTATGCCACCCTGTCCCCATCATCTCCCCCCGACCACCACGCTTACTAGGTTTTGCTATCAAATTAGTAAGAACTTATTGAATACTTGCTGTATGTAAGACAGTGCAATGGCGGTAGGTACTGAGACATAAAGCAGTTACTTACACTCTACAAGTACCTGATGGATAGGAGAAACCTTTCCCCACCAAAATGCTACCTCCTCCTACCTGAGACAGAAGCTGCTGACCACGTAAGGTGAAAAGAGTTAAATTGGGGGTATTGGAGGCTTCTCGAAGGGGACACGAGTCCAGCGTGGGACGTAGGGTGAAATTATATACAGACTTACGAAAGCTGAAAGGTTACAGAAAGTTCCAGGTCCATAACAGCAGGTGCACTCATTACACTTAAATGCAGTGGCTTCTACTGCCACCCAAATCTTTACCTTAGTAGCAACATGATAGCCTGAAAAGGCAAGCGTGTGTTATGTGTGCGTACACATGTGATGGTGGGGGTCGTCGTGGAGGGGGTGGGAAGAGAGGAGGTGCATGTATGTGTCTAGGTAAAACAAGCTTCCTCTGAGGCCTGGCATCTGGCTACAAACAAACCTAAGTGCTCCAATGTTCAACCTCATCATGGGAGTATCTGAAACTACAGCAGGAATTAAATTACTGAAAGAAATTAATGCAAAGCTGCTGCTACAGTCTTTTGTGCAGTTTAATTTATAGTTTGCATCAATAATTATAATACATTCATTTGTTTCCTCTCTCTTTTTTTTTTACCTTGTCCTTCTGGAGTTTCACCGAAGGGATTCACTTCCACCTGAGTAGCGTCAACTTTCAAGAAGAGATTATACAGCTTCTTAATTTGATCTGCAGCCTAAATGTGATCAAGCGAAATGGAATTACACCAAAGCAGTAAAAGAAAATTTATTTTGCTGGATTAATGAAACTTTAAAAATAGCAAGTTATGTCTTTATTTTCAGTTAGGTTTTCTGAAAGGGAAAACAGAAAAACACAATTATTTTAATTTCCACTGCTATTCATTAGAGGGAATTACTCAACTCTCCTCCAGACACCAGAAAAGAACATTATCAAGAAAACAAAATATTTTCAGTACAGCCTAAAATGCTGTTAATCTTTTTGTAAATTATCATGTCCCTATTAGCAGAGTTATGCTGCAATATAAGCTGCAATCATTAATACAAACAAGCTCCATTTAAGTAAAAGGTAAACATGATTTTGAGAGTTTATAATGACTAGGTTTTCCTTATTATGCTGGAATAAAACGGTTATTATATTCATCAATCCAACCCATAATCTGTGAAACAATTACCAAGCGTCTAATGGAAACTGTTACACAACAGGAAGATGAAAGTTTTTAACAGCACACTTCAAACTGAAAACGGTCTGTTCCAAAGGCATTAACCACAATAGGCAAGAATCTGCAAGGTTTCCCTCCTGGTTTTTATTTTTTTTTTTTTGAGACAGAGTCTCACTTTATTGCCCAGGCTAGAGTGAGTGCCGTGGCATCAGCCTCGCTCACAGCAACCTCCAACTCCTGGGCTCAAGTGATCCTGCTGCCTCAGCCTCCCGAGTAGCTGGGACTACAGGCATGCGCCACCATGCCCAGCTAATTTTTTCTATATATATTAGTTGGCCAATTAATTTCTTTCTATTTATAGTAGACATGGGGTCTCACTCTTGCTAAGGTTGGTTTCGAACTCCTGAGCTCAAACGATCCACCCGCCTCAGCCTCCCAGAGAGCTAGGATTACAGGCGTGAGTTTCCCTCGTGTTGTATGCCTCTGACTTCATTTTTCTCACTCTGCTTGAAATTCATTCATTCATTCGATCTTTGCAGCCAACACTTATCCACTGCCTATGACACAGCAGGCTGGTGCCTTGTGAGCTGGGGCTGCAGAGGGGAACACGGATGCGGCATGACCCCACCCTGGCAAGCTCACGTCTACAATGGACAGAGCGTGTGATGGACAGAGCACGTGATGGACAGAGCACGTGATGGACAGAGCAGGACGGTACGATCAGGGCTGAACACCGGGCCTCGGTCTCTTTCCTGCCTCCACTTCATGTCCCAGCCACGGGAACGATGGGTAAGGTGACTCCAAATGCCTAAACCACATCCTAGGTGAAAATGAAGCAACTTTCAAAGTCACACTGAACACCATTTCCTTATGAACGTCTCCCTACGTGAACACATTCTGACACGTATAGGACTGGGACCAGCCTTGCTCTCTCCCCTTTACATTCCCCAGGAGCCAGCCCCTCTTCCCGTGCTCTGCCTGCAGCTGCACGCTGACCTCTCCCACTCCGTGCGCCCCCCCCAAGAACAGGGGCTATTTTTCACCGTCCCTGTTCCCTGGGGGCCAGCACCGCGAGCTGCATCCAATCCCTGCTCCCTCCACGCGCCTGAACAAATGAAGATTTAAAGCCTTTCACAGAATTGGCAGTGAAAAAAGAAAACACAAATGAATTAAAAATTTTCTCTCCTTTCCTCAATGAATTAATTGAAAACACACTGGCAGGCCGAGCGCGGTGGCTCACGCCTGTCATCCCAGCACTCTGGGAGGCCGAGGCGGGAGGATCGCTTGAGGTCAGGAGTTCAAAACCAGCCTGAGCAAGAGCGAGACCCCTGTCTCTACTATAAATAGAAAGAAATTAATTGGCCAACTAAAAATATATAGAAAAAATTAGCCGGGCATGGTGGCGCGTGCCTGTAGTCCCAGCTACTCGGGAGGCTGAGGCAGGAGGATCACTTGAGCCCAGGAGTTGGAGGTTGCTGTGAGCGAGGCTGACGCCACGGCACTCACTCTAGCCTGGGCAACAGAGTGACACTCTGTCTCAAAAAAAAAAAAAAGAAAATACACTGGCAATACAGCTACTTAATGACCCCTGAGTAGTTACATGTTCATCTTCCCTTCATAAGTAACTCGTTTAAAACCCACAGTGTTTCGGGCACTGGGAAAACACAATTAAGCCATTTAAGAGCTATAAATAACTCTTAATTTGCTCTTACCCTGTGTAGCGGTGGGAGGAAGTGTGTCTTACTATGTACATGACACTATTACCACCTTCTTTAGAACTCTCTATGGTGCTCACCTCCTGAGCCGTCAAAGCACGTGCTCAGCGGATTTTGCCTACATTAGATTTGTTCCCCTGCCAAGTGAAGCACCTATGGGTGACTCCCTAGCAAACTCTTCAGGGTGGGCAGCCCAGAAGCGCCGTTTCGCTTGTTCATGCACATGACGAATGCTTCTTGGGCAACTATATATCATGTAGATCAAGCACTTCGTAGGCTGAGGCCAACACAGCAGTGAGCAAGATGGACAAAGGCCCCGCCCACCGTGAACCTAGCACAGGTGACTGCAAATGAAGAAGAGAAACGCTGATTTGCAGTGACAGGGAGGAGCGAAACAGGGGCACTGAGCCTACTCTGGAGCTGACTGTAGGACGGTGTGGCTGGAACACAGCAGGGTAGGGGAGAGGGGTTCTCAGGGGCAGCCACCCCTACCTACAAAAGAAGCCCCCTAATAAATGTCACAGGAACGGCAAATGTAGCCTCATTCTCAGGAGGTGAAACCGACCACTGCAGCATGTGTCCAGGAACCTTCCAGTATCTTCCTTGCAACAGATCACCGCCCCCCCCCCCCCCCCCCCCCCCCCCCCCCCCCCCCCCGCATCTCTTTGCCAGTCTCAGGAATGACGGCTAGTTCTCCTAACCGTCCACTGAATTGTGGCCCTTTCTGTCTCATCCTGAGGTTTAGTCCCAGGTTTGGATCCTGGCCCCTCTCCCAGCTTGAATCTTTTGCTTTCCAAGGGAGCCTTTACGCCCATTTCCAAATAAGCACCGCCCTTCCCTCATTTAAACATCTGTGTTTTTTTTTAAAGTCTTATTCAGCTTTACCCTTCTGCGCCCTGCCTGCTGTCACCACCACACGTCTAGAGACAGAGTCAATCAAAAGAAAAAAATAAAGTCAGAAGGAAAAGACTGTGAAATCTACTGTTTGATGGGAGTACTGCTGCCCAACTATATCAAAGGAGATACTCTAAGCATCACGGAGCCCCGGGCCAAGGAACACACACGGATGCATGCACTCTGGGGTTAGCAAGGTGGCCCCTCTGAGTGATGAAGGAAGGGAAAAGGAGCCCGTACGTTCTTCCAGTGCAGCCGGGGGACAAGGAAGCGTGCCTAGGCAGACACAGAATCACGGCCATGAGCTGGACCAAAAGCAGAGCAGCGCTGTGAGGTTCAAACAGACCCGGCCCCTCAGCAGCTCTGAGGACGATGTTTCTGTCTTTGAACCCAAGGGATATCATTACTGAATTTGGCACATTGTAAGCTGTTCTCGTTGAAATATCACCTTCTACGCCATCGATATTCATCTCGAATGCCCATTAGCCATGAAAGGGCAGCCATGAGTTAAGTAATGCGTATAATTAACGACAATGGGAAGTGACCTTCAGGGGCACTGTGACAAGCACTTTCACACATCACTGCCCTTGATCCCCACAATAAGCCTCTCAGGAGTGGACACCATCCCCATTTTACAGATGTTGAGGTTCAGATGGGCTGAGCTACACACGTTACCAGGTGGCAGGAGCAGCAGTGCTACAGAATAAAGAGATTACCTACCGTGCATTGCAATGTGTACCTGCATGCAACACTTATGCACGCACATGCCGAAATACATATAAAGACACGTGTCACAGACATTCTCTTTTAGAAAAACAGGGAAATATTTTTCTTCACCATAAACAAATGGAGGAAAAAAATTGCAAATCAAAACAAAAAAATCCTGTTTCTTGATAATCATAAACATTAGAGGCAATTAAGCAAGTTCCCCAAACAATTCAGACACCTCGCCCTCCAATCGCTCATGTACCTGGTTTTTCAAAGGCCCAAGGAAGCCTAGATTCTCTGCCATCCGCTGAGCTTGACTGTCCTTTATCCCTTCAAAAATGTCAATTTGCTCCTAGTGAAAATGAATCAAATAAACACAATTCAGACAGTTGAGTGAGAGGATTTACAACCTCAAAAGAAAATGCTTTGTATTTATTTGCAAATGAGTAATTAATGTGTGGCACCTTTCCAGAGATCTCTGAGCGGGGCTACCGCAGATGCCTATAGGGTATGTTTTAATTAGCAGACCATCTATGAAACAGCCCTTCCAAAAACTATATAATTCTTGAAGGTGGCATGCTGACAAGACAATCTGATGCCAGGTTTCACTTTTAATTACTATACAGATGGCACTGACGAAAATTTAGTCAGTTAATGTTTATGACATTTTTTGGAAGGCCTCCAAAGTAAGGTTTTCCTGCCTAATATTGTTGTTAAGTTTAGAGCTTGTCATACATAGGTTAAATATTATCTTATGATTTAAACATTCTATTGATGATGATAATTATTAATGACACCATAGCTCTACAAAATGCCATTCTCTCAAAGATGCTGAACGCTGTTCATATACATTATTTCATGTGTTCTTTTAACAAATGGAATGGCTTATTTTAAATAATGTTAATTTTGCAAATGGCTAGGTATTAGTGGAAAGTCTGTGTGTACAGCCTCAATTTCACTTCCAAGGCGGTTAACTTAAATAGGTAACACTGGTGAAAATATTTTAAAACCAACAGAGCAGATCCTCAAAAAACATCGTTTTGTTCAATGTCATTTTGTTAAAACATTGATAAAATAACAACAACAACAAAAAACCCAGATTCCTGGCTGGGGCTCATGAAGTTTTGCACAATCTCTCTACATCTGTGTAGGTTTCGTTCCACATCTCAAAGCCTTTCCTGTTGGGTAAATTGGTGTGTCACATGGTCCCAATGTGAGTGAGGGTGGGGGTGTATGTGGGTGTCCCTGATATGGGGGGACACCCTGCTCGGGGCTGCTTCGCAGGTTGTGCCCTGCACTGCCAACATAGGCTGGAATAACTGGATAAATCGTTATCTTACTTGTTTTTATGAATCCTCCTGAAATTTATGTATGGCTTACGTTCATTTCAACTTGTAATATTAGAACTGTTTGGTCTTTATTTAGAAGTTGGGTGATGTTTTTATGACCAGAAATATGCCACAGGAACTTGACTGCTGTTTATATCAATTAGCCTATAGTAAAATTGGTTTCATTATACGTCGTTTCTATTCAAATCATTTTCCAAGAAGCTGTCAAAAGACGTTAAGTGAATGCTTACTATACATTATCTAGACACAGATTTAAGATATAAAGTCTCCCTTTCAAAGGGAAACAGGATCATTTTCTAAAAGAAATGATGAGTGTTCCTGTTAGAAATTTTTCATATGGTTTTGATACTAAGAACCCAGTTTAAAAACTGGAATTACAGTTCTCAAGACCTTTTATGTCTTTGGCTGATAGTCGAGGTAGGGTAAGAAGCACTTTATACCTATCACCTCATTTAATCCTCACAATTCCATGGGGTACAAATCACCCCATTTTCATCTTACTGATTCAGGCTTAAAGACTTTGACAAACTTGCTAACCAATTAAATTCGACCTCAGATCTCTCTGACTTGAAACTAATCTTAATATCGAGAAAAGGGACATCAATGAAAAGATTCCAAGGACTGAAACAAACTGACCGAATCTGGACCTAAGGAAGATTCTATTTTACAACAGTAGTGTTGTGAGACCTCAAGGCAGTCTGTAGTTCATATCCGGTCTCCTATCGGAGAGAATTTCTCCTAGGGGAGAATTTCCGGTTCGCACATAATGTTAAACGGGGCAGAGTTAACCAAGAGAAAATGGAAACGTGAGTGTCTTCTCACACTGGTTAATTCCTGGGGCAGGCTGGATGGAAAGAAACAACGGAAGAAGAAAAGGCTGGAGGAGGAAAGGAGGAAGGGAGGGCACAGGCAAAGAAAAAGGCCTCCTTGATTGCATCCAATGTTCAACAGGATACTCAGTAAGAAAAAGGACTCGATATCTTTATAACTTAAGTCCCTAAAACACATTTCCTGCTCCCAGTCTTAGAAACCACATTAAATATTTAACCGCGATAACAATCAGGTAAGGCCAGGAGTTTGGACGTACCTTAAAGATAAGTTCTGGGTTCGAAGCGGCCACCTCCTCAATGTCCACACCGCCCTGGGGGCTGCCCACTAGCACGGGACCGTTGTAGGACCGGTCCATCAGAATCGCCAGGTAGGTTTCCCTGGCGATGTCCAAGGCTTCAGCAACCATCACCTGCCATATATCAGTGCGAGAGTCAAATCAATTTGCCATCGAGCTGATTTCCAGTTGGAAATCTATACAGACTTGCTGTACAAATCAAAGGGCTTCATTTTCAGGCTCTTCAAACCCGGCGAGGTAGTTTCCAGAGATTTGAGAGTTCTGCTCTCACAGTGCATGATGCCTATTTTCACCTGCTTAATTGATCCTGTTAACTTGTTCCAGTGACAGGTATTCGGTTTGCCTCAAGGAACCTTCCCACTTTAATCTTCTTTTTTTTTCCCCACCCCTTGGGAAACGCTGCTGCTTAAGAAAAACTCCAGGGAAGCAGCTGTTATTTTACTTTGTGATATTAACAGTACATATATATGACTACGCTGACTCTTGTCAGATTTCACTGGTGGAAAACCAAACTTGATTGCCAAAGAAGGATTCCTTCACACTGTTTATGGTGTGCCTGACGCTTCGTATATTTGTATACTCCCGTCTCTGGGATCGCTGTCTTTTTAATTCCTTTTATACTTCCTTTTAATTGACGAACACAGTGCTTGCTTTTTCAAAAATTATGCGAAGGATAGTGAAGGTATATAAACAAGAATGTGAAAGCAGCACCCATGGCCAGATACGTAGCCCTGAGGCCTTAGCAGTCAGGGAGGTCATGAGCCCACTGGAAACTCTGTGATACTTAGAGGAAGGCACCCTTTTCTCCCGAGGACCTGGTCACTTGCCAGGACCACGAATGGGCAAGGGACAAGTGAGAGGGAAGGATTTCATCTCTTCCCCGAGTGAGTGGGGACCGACAGCCTCAGCCAGGTGCCCTCTCGCACTGCACAACTGTAACTGCAGGAAGCAGTCCCACCAGGAAAAACCACTACTGACCTTCTAGTCGCTTCTCTCTGTATCTGCATGCATTACAGTCATGGAATCATCCTACACGTGGAAGCCAATTATACGGACAAGAACCCCTTTCTTCTTTCCTTAACCTCAACACTAAAGCTTGGGCATCTTTTTACTGTCCTCTCTTATCGCCATGACTACACAGTGCTTACCTGTAAATACTTATTTAACCATGTTCCTACTGACATTTGTGTGGACTTCAATTTTTCTAAAATGCTACTTAAGTGGTTACATATATATGTCTTTGCTTATTCATTTTGGTATCCCTGTGGATGAAGAACCTGGAAGTTAAAAGTCTAGGTTTTAGGCTCTGAATATTTAAAATTTTGATAAGTACTGCCAAATTGCCCTTTAGAGAGAGGTTGTACCAACTTACACACCAAACAAGAATAGTGAAAGATGTCTTAGATTATTTTTACAGGAAAATAAAAATACTCCCATAGATAATGGGAGATGTGAAAATAATAACAGCACTCAAGATTGGTTTTCTGAAAAGTAGTTTGGTAATGGGTTTCATAAAAAAAAAAAAAAAGTTAGGAATTAAATTGCATTAGACTTTAGCTACTCAGATGCCACAAAAACACTAAGTTTTAGGTCACATGAAATAAGATAAATATATTCTGTTCTAAAAAGCTATAATGTAATGGATATGGAACTTTCTCTTTTCAAATCTCTACTGAATGTATCATCAGTTAAAAATAATCTATCTTGTCAGCACTTTGGGAAGCCAAGGCGGGAGGAGTGCTTGAGGCCAGGAGTTTGAGACCAGCCTGGGCAATATAGAGAGATCCTATCTCTACAAAAAATACAAAAATTAGCCAAGTGTGGTGATGCGTGCCTGTAGTCCTAGCTATTCAGGAGGCTGAGGCAGGAGGATCGCTTGATCCCTTGAGCCCAGGAGCCTGAGGTTGCAGTAAGCCATGACGACGCCACTGCATTCTAGCTCTAGCCCAAGCAACAGAGCAAGACCCTATCTCAAAAAAAAAAAAAAAGAAAAGAAACAAAGAAAAAGTCTTATGAGGGTATTCACATTGGTTCTTTTATAATAAATGGAAGCTCATGGGTATATGAAAATTATTTCTTAGGACATGGTGTTGGAATTAATCATAGAGCCATTCTGATTTCAAGGTGCTTGTTCTTTCCAGCAATGCAGGTCAATGAAGGTCAAACCATCAGCCAGTACCTAATTCCCCTCTCAGCCTTCAGGTTGCCCGTCACACAGTCAACTCTCAGAACATCTGAGTGAGCCGTGGGAGAACATCTGAGGCAAAAATATTTAGCCCTATTCTTTCCTTCTCAAATACAATAACAACTTGTACTGTATAGAAATAACACGAAGTTCACCTCTATAAGCATCAACACTAATACAAACATTTTTAGAAACTAAGATAACCGTTTCTTCTAACAGTTGTGCTAGGAGAGAGAGCTGCTTTAAGAAATTAGGTGGGCAGAAAATACAAAATTAGGAATGTGCTTTTGTTTGTACTTTCAGGTCTACAAGTATAACTACCTCTCACTTTCTAATACGGAGTTGGTCTAGTGAATGATACTTCGTAACTCCCAGTAGTTATTCTTAGAGGCAACACAACATTATAACTTTTTAGGATAAGTGTTATTCAAGAGTCCTATTCTTAATCTTCCAAAATGTTGACAGATGTGTTCTCCATTCCATCAAATTTATATTTGTCGAGCCCAGCTGCTGCCTCAAACAGCTCTTGCTTGGTAGGAATAATGTACCACTCTTTAAGAAAACCGACTCCCGGAAAATGATGCTTATCAAGAGATATTTTGAGAAATTTTATACAACAAATACCAGTGTTTTGACATCGTCATGCCATCCATATGATCCAAAATGTCATAGTATTTTAGGAATTGTAATAGAGAGATTTAAATGGATTCCACGAACATTCATCCCATGAGAAGCTCCATTAGATACATTTCAAAAGAGCTACATCTGTGAGTTACACAAAGAATACTATTGACACATCCTTTTTGTGGAATCCTACAGTATAGAAGCTTTTTAACTTTCTTTACCCTAACTGACCACTAAATCTGTTTTTTTTTTTTTTAATGAAAATATCACACTACTCAAATCATGGTCTGTAGATCAGTGCTTAGTACATAAACTATTTGCAACAGGGCCATGAAGAAATATGATTAAAAGCATACTCTTGATTTTTTAATTCATTTCTTTGCACAAGTCCTCAGATTATTGAAGCTTTGAATTTCAATAAGCATATGGCATGTTTTCCCATATTCCTCCTGCTGCTGAGTACAAATAAAAACCACGGAAATTACATACACACAAAACCTAAGATGACTCTGAAAGTTACAGAGAAGGCAGCAGACCAGCTGGGAGCGTGAGATCCAGGGAAGGGCAAGGGGGCAAGTACCCTGTGTTTCCTTTTTGCCTCATCAATCTTAGAGAATCTCAGATGTGTGCTTTGTAAATATTTTTTCCTACGATATGACTTGCATATTTACCTTCTTAACAGGGCCTTTTGCTGGGCAAAAGTGTTTAATTTTGATAAGGCAAAATATATCAATATTTCCTTTATGGATTGCACTTTTTTTGGTATCAGGTCTAAGAACTCTTTCCGTAGCACTAGATGACAAAATTTTTCTCTATTTTTTTCCTTAGATGTTTTGCAGTTTTATAAATACTGTAAGAAACCATCAGGCCTACATGGTTTCACTAGAGAAGTCTACTAAACATTTAAAAAAGGAATTAAGACCAGTTAACAATGAATATATTGGACACTGAAATTAAGACTCCAATGCCACTTATAATTGCTAAAACATAAAGAACTATTTAGCAGTAAATTTAACAAAGCTTATACCAAACTTATATGATGAAAACTAAACAGAGCTGATGAAATGAATCAAAGTAGAACTAAAAAAAAAAAAAAGAGAGAGAGACATATCGCATTGATATTCATGGATTCTAAGACTGAACAAAGCAAAGATGTCAATTCTTTCTAAATTGATATACAGGTTTAATAAGGTTCCTATCAAAATCTCAGTAAGTTTTTAGTAGACAAAAACAAAATTATTTTAAAGTGTTAAGTAACTAAAATACGTAAAACTGTTTTGAAAAAGAATAATCAAGTGAGAAGATTCAGTCCATCCAATTTCAGAACTTATTACATAGCTGCAGTAAATTAAGACTCCGTCATACTGGTAGAGAAACCAGATACATAGATCAATGGAAGAGAAGAGAGAACCCCAAAACAGAGCCCTACAAGTGCACCCAGCTGATTTTTGACAAAGGTGTATAAACGATTCAATGGAGGAAATATGAGCCTTTTCAAAAAATGGTGCAGGGACAAGTGACTATCATAGCCATCTCCCTTCCCCCAAAAAGCCTCAACCTAAGTCTCTCACCTTATTCAAAGTTAACTCAACATGGATCACAGACCCAAATATAAAACATGAAAATATAAAACATCTAGGAAAAAAATGAGAAAAAATTTTGTTATCTAGTGCTAGGTAAAGAATTCTTACACCTGATAGCAAAAAAGAACAACCCATAAAGGAAATACTGATATATTGTTCTTTATCAAAATTAAACACTTCTGCTCTCTCTACAAAAGACCCTGTTAAGAAGATAAATATAAAGTGGAAAAAAATATTTACAAAGCACACATCTGGCAATGGACTAGTATTTAGAATTAACTCTCAAAACTCAATAGTAAAATAATCTAATTCAAAAAATGGGCAAAAAAACCCCAAAACATTGTTTTTGTCTATTTGTGCTGCTATAACCAAATATCTGAGACTAGGTAACTTATAAAGAGTAAAAAATTATTTTCTCACAGTTCTGGAGTCTGGGAAATCCAAGACCGAAATGCCGGCATTCGGCATTTGGCGTCTGGTTAGGGTCTTCTTGCTGTGCTCTCGCGTGGCAGAAGGACAAAAAGGCCCTAAGCTGGCTCCCTCCAGCCCTTTTATAAGGCTAATCCAATCACGAGGGTGGAGACTTCATGAGTTAATCATTTCCCCAAAAACTTTACCTCTCAATACCCCCACAATAGGGATTAAGTTTCAACACAAATTCTGCAGAGGATGTTCAGACCACAACCTCCGTGAACGGAGAATTCACCAAAGACAATCTACGGATGGCAAATATGCACATGAAGAGATGTTCAGCATCTTTGGTCACCAGGGAAATGCAAATCAAAACCATGACGAAATATCACTACACATCTAATAGAATGGCTGAAATAAAAAATACTGCCACCACCAAATGCTGGTTGGGATGTGGAGAACTTTACTCACTCAGATACTGCTGATGGCAATTTAAAACAGTACAGCCACTCTTGACAAATATTTGGCAGTTTCTTAAAAAACTAATCATACAACCTCCAATAACCCAACGATTATCCCCCAAAATGGAAATCTATATTCACACCAAAACCTGTTCATGAATGCTTAGAGTAGCTTTATTTGTAACAGCCTGAAAATGAAACAACCCACATATCTTTCAGTGGACGATGGTTAAACAATCTGTGGTACTTCCATATCACAGAGTGTAAGAGAAAAGAACGAACTACTGATAAACAACAGCAACCTCAATGAATCTCTAGAAAATCATGCTGAGGATAAGAAAAAGCCCATCCCAAAAAGTTATCCACTATATGACTTAATTTACATAACATTCTAGAAATGCCTGTGCCCCCCTCAAAATTCGTATGTTGTAACCCAATGCTCAATGTGACGATATTTGGAGGTGGAGGGATACTTGTGGGAAGTGATTAGATCACGAAGGTGAATCCACGAATGGGATTCCTGCCCTTATAAAGGGGAACCCAGTGAGCTCCCTCATCCTTTCCACCATGTGGAGACTCAGCAAAAACTTAGCCAGAAAGCAGGTGCTCACCAGACATGGAATCTGCTGGTGTTTTGGTCTTGGACTTCCTAGCTTCCAGAAGTGTGAGAAATAAATTTTGGTTTTTATAAGATAACGAGACTATGGTATTTTGTTATAGCAGCCTGAATGGACTAAGACACAGGTATCAAATGTTTACTATGTTAGGTACGCAGGCATGTATTCATTTATTTAATCTATCTTGCAGGTTATTATTATTATTATTATACCCATTTGAAAGTGAGGGATAAGCTATTAAATGTTGGAACACCATTAAATGTAATATTAAAAAGAAAAAAAAAAGTTCCACCTGAAAACTTCATTGCTATAAACCCAGAGTCCAGCACCATGCTTGGCACATAAAGGAAGCCCAAGACATACTTCTTAAACACATAAATCTACGCAGGCTCTCACACTTCTGAGCCTTGTATATCATGAAAGTTTATCATTGCTCTACCGAGCCGCGTGGTAAATAGTAAATGATAACTTTAATCCTGGACTCCAGCTTAGTTCCTAATCTTCTGCAACCCCTGATGTATCAGTGAAGATTCACTGGACCCCGAATAGCCTGGAAAAGGGAAAACCTGGATCAAGCTGTTATTTTTTGCTGAGACCCTAGGAAACACTCTCTGTTTGCCCATCTTGAAAAGGAAAGACACAGCCACTGGGAACCTGAAGCCTTTCCCATGCATCAGAGTATTCGGAATATATACTGCCACGCTGTCCTGAAAACACAAGACTAATGTCCATTAAATGGGGGGTTGGTTAAATACTAATCACGATATACTCGTTCCTTGGAACATTACGCCACCATCAAAAAAGAAGAGATTAAAACCGTATGTACTGACACGGAAAAGGTGTCCAATATTTCAAAAGTTAAAAAAAAAGAAAATGCACGGTCCTTAAAGAACCATGAATGTAATATGTCCACATAAGACAATGACTTCCCGTAAGCAAAAATAGTAATCTTGTCCTATGTGGACAAATTTTGAGTAAATTACAACACAGGCAAAGGCCCACAGCCAGATTTAAAAGGGAAGTAAAAGTAGTGTTGCATGCTGAACAGGAACAAATTAACAAAATGAAACACTTCTGAGTTTTAAGCAGGTCTTTGGCCTACCTGAGAGGCAGCAGGCAAGGGAATTAACCTGATTGCTCCCTGAACAGTTAGAAAGCCTTTGTGTTCTTAGCCTGATGGAGCCAACGACCTGTCAGTATTTCAATCTCCCTCCAGCTCAAGGTCCTTTTCTGGGCTAGGACAGACCCTCTAGTGATACACTAAGAACTAGCTGGTGGTTTTTTAGGTCATGGCAAGAATTTTTCACAAAACTCTCTCTGAAAAGTCCAAAGAATATACTGCCTTAATGTCCCCCAGCATGGTCCAGTGGTAGAGATCATCCATGTGTGATGCTATGCCCATGGAGCAGCTAGTTGCCTCCCCAAATACAGGGCCCTAATTCACTGTCAGGACAGGGCCTTCTGATCATGAGTACTTCCCAGGGCTGGTACTGTGATCTGTGCAGTCACACAGGGCCACATGCCCAGACGGGTCCCCGCGCTTGATTTCACGTTCTGCTACTGCCGTCTTCAAATGTGAACCAGGGTCCCTTCCTCTTTATTTTGCACTGGGTGCTGCAAATGAGGCAGGTGGTGTTGGTGCCTCGACACACTGAGGGGCCATAGCAAAAGGAGAACAGACTGGCAGAGGGAGAGAACTGGTTTCTGATCTCAGCTCTGCCACTCACGATTTCATGACCGAGGCAGCCACTTTCCTCTGTGTTTTAGTGTGTGTGTGTGTGTGTGTGTATGTGCATGTGAGCACATGTGCTTTGCATACGTGAGTGCCCCAGCTGACCTCACTAATAAAAGACACCTCCCAGCAATAAGGGTGGCTCAAAACGACAGTAATTTCAAAATAAGGAATAGAGGCACTTAGAAAAACCACGACAACTGCTAATTCTGATAGACAGGCCTGGGAGTAGGGGGAGATGTGTGGGATCGGGGAAGGTCCCTCCCTGAGTGTAAGGCTGTCGCCGCAAGCCCTTTCAGCTTTAAATGGAATGTATCTCTATTCTGAAAGGGAAAGCCACTGCTTTGGTCATTCACCCCCACCCACTTGTACTAAACACCAATGATAATAAATAATACTCCTGTTACAGAACCTTCATTTCTCCTCAAAGACATACCACTTAACTAAACAGATTACACGAGGCTTTAAGAAACGAAAACATGGCACACTGCCAAAGATCACTGTAAACTGAAGGATGGTTTTCTTTTCTTTCTTCTTCTTCTTTTTTTTTTTTTTAACCCATACATAGAAAATGACCGAAAGCATCTACATTACCTTGTTAACTTTCACGCCTTCTTTCGGAGTTTGTTTGGTTGCTAGATTATATCCGATCATCTGTTTAGCCAGCTGTCCCACAACATCAGGACTAAGGGGGAGAGGGAGAAAACAAAAAGAGAGAGAGAAAAAGAAAAGAAAATCAATGGCTGTTGGAAATCGTTTTAAAGCAGAGTCGATAGATCCTGGTGTCCACACTGCACCGGGTCCACGTCCACCCTCAGGAATCCGGGGGTCTTTCTGCTCACGTGTGCCCGGCACCGTGCTAGGGGCTCACCACAAGCAAAGGAAAATGAGCGAATGAATGAATGAAATGAAGGGCGCTTGCTGACCCCTGCTACTCTGTCCCCCCGATTAAGTTACAGTCACGGTAAAGAGACAAGGCTGAAATGCATGTGAGATTTAGACAAGGCTCGGGTAAAGACTTGAGATTGGACAATTTGGGAAGTGCTGAACAAGGAGAGGGATAAAGGAAGAGAGTGAAGCTCAAAGTGAACGATGGAAGGCTATTGACAGGAACAGGAAGGAAAGCACTCCGTGCTGGGAGACGAAGCTGCAAAGACGGGCTCGGATAAAGGAACCCTGGTACTAGGAGATGGGAGGTACAACTAATGACGCTGCCCGGAATGGGAGCCCCTGCAGGTTCTGAAACAGGGGAGTGACTTTATAGCAGTAGTATTTCATGTGCAAAGCGGTACGTGCCATTTCCAGCATTTATGATGAATCATTGATTGGCCAGGAGAGAAGGGCTGTCAAGTTGCCACCAATTAGTGAAGAAAAATCTTCACCTTGGCACTGCCAGAGCCCTCTGCCTACAGTGTCAGTTTCCTCTGGTTTCTACAGCTTGCTCCTGCCCCCACCCAACCATCCTTCTCCACCTGCCTTTTGATTGTGAGCAAGATCTCCCTAACTGCTCGAGCACGAAGACAAGGAATTAAAACCTCCAGACTTACTCTTTTGTTAAATGAACACCTCCTTTCAAACCGCTATTGAAGACACCTTTTCCTCTTCCTCCAGCTAAGATCTGGGCTTTTAAAACAATTTCTTTTGCATCTGAAAAAGAAAAATCCAGAATTGGTAGTTGATTTTAAATTCATTCTTTCTTTCCCTCCCTCCCTTTTTCCCTTTCCTCCCTCCCTTCCTTGGCAACAAAAAAAGCAATAATGACATTTAACTTCCAAGTGACTGGTAAAAACTCTAACTTTGAAAATAAAGGCAATAAAGAACTTTAAAACCATCAATGTGCATAAATACAAAGCTTGTATCCCTAGCACATTCAAATGTTTCCTACCAGTTTAATCAGCTAACACTCAGCCATCCAAAGGGAATGCAAGGCCTGTGTTTTCTTGCTCTTTTCAGTGTACCAGAAGACACTAAGTAAATACCGGAGGAGGTATTAATTTTGCTGTGTAACGACACAAGGTTCTAGTCTGTCAGTCAGAGGAGCTAACTACCTGTCAGCCACAGGAGATGTCAAAGGGAAGACTGGATTATGTGGGGAAAAGCTTTAAAGCAAGCTACAAAAGTCTGATTTAATAACCGTGTTCTTAAACACAAACAGTCCTCTGAGCACTTGTGCTACATATTGATAGGGTTGGGCAAGGGAGGACGAAATGAAATTAAAACTAAGAGCAACCAATATTTTTAAATATTGGCAAGGTTACAAAATACCCTGGGGGAGGAAGGGGGTTGTGCATCTTTGTTTCTCAGCACACGCAAGGAAAAAAGGAAAATTTCCACCTTTTAGAACTGAGTTATAAGGTCGAATATCTTTATGGGCCTTGCAGGAAAGTTGGGTGTGTAAAATAGCCCAGAGATACATAGGACCTTTAGCAAAAGGGAGAGCTCCCCTCTCCAACCCCCGCCCCCCCCAACAAAGCAGCAGCCTCCAAATCTGTTTAATAAACTAAACAGCACACATCTGCAAGCCGCAGCTGGCGTCCTCTGTTTGTGAGTCATCTTCGTTTAAAATCACAGAAACAAATCAAAGGATCTTCCTCTCTATAAGGCTATCATGGTTTTCTAGTTCAGCACACCAGGTTCAGAATGCACACACCCTGGTTTCAATCCAGCCTTCGTCCCTCAACCAGCTAGCTGTGTGACATTAGGCAAAGCACTTAACGTCTCTGAGACTCGGTTTACTCAATTGTGAAATGATGGTAAGCGTTGTTTTTAAAATTAAATGAAATACAGGTGAATGTTTTATCTCAGAGCCAGAAAATTCATATGACTAAAGACTATCACCTCAATCAAACAGTTAATTTATTACTTTGTATATAACCAAAATATATAGAATCAAAAGGATCATTTCAGAGATGGCAAAAAAAGAAAAAAAAAAAAAGCTAATATTTGTTGGTATCTGCCACCACTCATGGTAGGCAGGAGCTCCTAAGTGTTGACTATTTTATTAAATAGTTATTACTGTCTTTGTTGTTGTTAAGGTTCAAACAAAGAGTTTTCTCATGAAGAGGGAGCTGCAGAAGAGTTTTAACTACAAAGGCACCGGGCCAGACAGTCACCCAGGTGATGCTGTGAAACCATTAATCATTCATTGTCATCATTTGTTGGTCTTCCTTTCTCCTGTTTTTGCTTACACTCAGAGAGCTGGGGCTCACCTTCCTCTCAGAAGCAAACACAGTTCCTCCTTAGAAGTTTATACCCGATGACAATACTTTCTGCCCTAGCTATGAACTATCCCAACATCAGTGAAACCCTGTCTTACACTAGTAAACTGGTTCCCATTGAGCTGAGTACAAGACAAGCTAATTACCAGAGACTCATCAGTAAAGGAAGTAGAATGAATTTATTGCATATTTGGGCATGTAAGAATAGCGGTCAGAGCAAGGATATTGCAGTTATACAGACCTTGTTAAAATCTCCAACCCCACTTAGTACTTTCTTTGTAGAGAAGAGACTGAGATTCAGAAAGGTAAAAATAGCACGCCCTTCTGTCACGTGTTCATAGTAAAAGAATCTATGTTGTCATGATGACACGAAGAACAAATGAAATGTAGGTAAAGCACCTGGCATTATTTCTTAAAAAGTCAAAATATGATACGGATCATCATTTTCATGATTTTTAGAAATCATTTTTTAAGAGTGATATATAGGAAGACATTTCCTATTTGTCTTTTGAAGACATCAAGTGGAAAAAATACTTTTTTGCTGTCTAGTCAGATTTTTAATTGTGATCACTTCAAATTATTTTTGAAAACATAACCAGCATTCCATGGCCACCGTCATTTTCCATATCCTTGTCATCCAGAAGAAAGAGATGCTTCCCTCTCCGAGCCTTCTAGCAGCAAAACTTGAAAGGCAGACAGAATACCTAATTGTGCATTGTTAATTGGCACTGCAGAGCCTTGATTAGATCAGCTCTAGTCACTAACCGCCAAGACAAGGAAACAGTTGTATCCTCAATGAAGCACTGTCAATTACACACGTCGTCGCTATTTGACCTCTCCTCAAAAATACCCCATGCCACTTGGTCGGTAGGCCAGGGCACTACTTACGAAACTGTGAAGTCATGCAGCGGGACAAACTGGAAGAGACTATCCAATCTATGAACAGCAGCTGCAATTTATACCCCAGGCCACAAATGAGTTCACTAAAATCATCTTTTCTGATTAGATCTCAAGCACTAAATCAATACAGCAGGTCAGCAGTCTAAAGTAAAGCAAGTTTTCCTCATCTTGAGGGAAATTCTCACAAAGTAATTTAATTCGATGATTATTTGCTCAAGGTGCTGAAAATTAACTAAAGTGGTCAAATCCTACTCAACAGTAGCTAGTCTCTTCATTCCGTATTTACCAAGTGGATTCATACTTACTTAATGTCACTCTATTTTATTTAAAGATCTGATTTCTACAAAAACTCACATAAATTTGTTTAGTTTTTTTATTTTTACACATTACCTCCTGCCCCTGTTCCCAAACAGAATTACAAAAGAATATCCTATACATTAAATCCAAATAAAAAGAGAATTAAAAAAAAACCCTATTCTAATATTTTGTATAGAAATAGATAGCAACCTAGACATTGAAAATCATATTATTGGACTCTGAGTTAGCATAACTCAGGTCTGTTTAACTCCAAACTCCATGCTCTTAACTGCTACTTGTATATTCTGTAGCCTAAGTATGCAAAACATTCACTATATTTTATTCTTTTCCTGGTGAGCTTCTGAACAGTACTCATGGTTTCTGATAGAAACCAGATTATTATAATTTATATATATTTTATTATAAAAAACAGTAAGACATATTTGATAAACTTATAAATATGTAAGAGTCTCAAATACCGTATCATTTACGAGAACAATATTTAGAGCCATTTAGAAAGCTTAAACAAACCCCTGCTCCAGGGTCTTGTTTCACTCTATTAGCTGAATTAAAACAATGCTTGCGCAAATGTTTTCCTCTCATTCTTCACCAAAAGGCAAGATTCCAAAAAGTTTTATACCAATTTATATAGTCCCCCAATTGTTACATGCTGGATAATAATGTTCCTGGAAGCACTGTTAAATCTAAAGGAAAAAAAATCAATTCATTAAGCAAAGCACAACCGAAATACTACAAAACAACTGAGACACATTTTTAATTAGGCAAGCTTTGTAAAAGTGGTTCACTTCATTTTGTAAGAGATGGCATTCTGTAAATATATTAAATATGAAATAATATTCATGAGACATAGTTCAGAACCATAATGGGGACCACAGTAAATGTCTGAAAATGTTAATCTAGTGATATAAGTTATTTTCAACTGTCTTTTTAAAACAGTTAATTGACGAATCAAATATTTGTATTACTAATCTGGTTTTTATTCTGCATTGCTCTTTTCCAAAATATAATACTTTCCTAAATGCAAAAAGTAGCACCGTGTACACTGATATGTCAGTGAGATGACTACCACTGTGGTCATCTACTCGAGTCAATAACATTGGACTTGCTGCGGAAACTATGATTTCTGATTTCTATGGTTCACTGACTAGAGCAAAATTGGAATATCTAGTTTTCAGCACAATTACATTGTGCAGTTTCTAGCATGGTGATCACATTTCAAGAGCTCTGATAAAATTCCTAATTGGGACAGTTAAAATGTAGTTCAGTATTTCAGATTTCTTTTTTTACTAGAAGGCAAGGAGAAGGGGAGGAGAAGGCAAACCAAGAGTCCAAAGATACGTAAAGATGGAATTTTATAAATAACAGAATCGTGGGGAGATAACTTAGACGCCTAAGTGCCAATTTCCCAGAGGAAATGAGCTCACTTCTGTGTTTCCTTTATGACTACAGAACCCAAACATAACAACAGAATTATCAATCTTCAATCTTTCATATCTCCAATAGACTGACACATATTTCTTTAAGCTGTAACTAGGTCACTGGGACTAAGATGATACTCTGAGGACTCTTTCCATGTGCCCAATGGCATTTTTGAGACTGAAACAATTATTTCTACTTCCAATATGTTTAACATGGGCTCATCAACTCTGGGACAGAGAATTTGAAACATACAAGACATCAGAATAAACCACTTTACCACTGGTCACGTCACTTGACTGAATTAGATTGGAGGTACTTGGCTCCCCACCAGCCTACTACCCACCAGACATGTAAATTGCACAAATCTAAAAGACTGATTTTCATAAAATACCTAGGAATATATTTAACTAAGGAGGTAAAGACCTCTTAGTCTATAGGGAGACCTCTACAGGGAGAACTAGAAAACACTGAGGAAGGAAATAGCAGAGGATGTAAAAGAGGTGGAAAACCATACCATGCTCATGGGTAGGCAGAATCAACACTGTTAAAATGTCTATACTACCCAAACTGATCTACAGATCCAATGCAATCCCTATTAAGATACCAACATCATTTTTCACAGATCTGGAAAAAATAATTCTATGCTTCGTATGGAACCAGGGAAGACCCCCATATAGCAAAAGCAATCATAAGCAAAAAGAACAAATTGTGAGGCATTAATTTACCAGACTTCGGGCAAAAGTACAAGCTTAGAGTAACTAAAACAGCATGGTATAGGCACGAGAACACAGACATAGACCAAAGAAACAGAACTGAGAACCCAGATATAAAATCATCTTCATATAGCCATCTAATCTTTCAAAAAGCAGACAAAAGCATATACTGGGGAAAAGAATCCTTATTCAATAAATGGTGCTGGGAAAATTGGATAGCCACATGTAGAAGACTGAAACAGGATCTGCACCTTTCACCTCATAAAAAATAAATTCACGATGGATAACAGACTTAAACCTAAGGCATAAGACTGTAAGAATTCTAGAAGAAAATATTGGGAAAACTCCTACAGACATTGGCCTAGGCAAAGAATTTATGGAGAAGACCCCAAAGGCAATCACAGCAACAGCAATAATAAATAAATGGGACCTGATCAAACTAAAAAGCTTCTTCACAGCCAAGGAAACTATCACAAGAGCAAACAGGCAACCTACAGAATGGGAGAAAATATTTACATGCTACACATTTGATAAAGGGCTGATAACTAGAATCTATTCAGGGGTCCTCAAACTTTTTAAACAGGGGGCCAGTTCCCTGTCCCTCAGACAGTTGGAGAGTGCGCACTGTGGGCCCAGGATGAGTCGGCTGCTAAGCAGGACAGGCAGCGGTGGCAGAAACACCCGGTGAGCCGGATAAATGTCCTCGGCGGGCCGCATGTGGCCCGCGGGCTGTAGTTTGAGGATGCCTGAATAGAACTCAGGAAAATCAGCAAGAAAAAATCAAACAACCCTATCAAAAAGTGGGCAAAGGACATGAACAGAAACTTTTCAAAAGAAGAAAGACTAATGGCCAACAGACATATGAAAAAATGCTCAGCATCTCTAATCATCAGGGAAATGCAAATCAAAACCACAATGAGATATTACTTGTCCCCAGTGAGAATGGCCTTTATCAAAAAGTCCCAAAACAATAAAGGTTGGCATGGATGTGGAGAGACAAGAACACTCATACACTGCTGGTGGGACTCAAACTAGAGCAAGTAATATGTGGAAAATAATATGGAGATACCTCAGAGATACAAATAGAACTACCATTTGATCCAGGAATCCCATTAATGGGCATCTACCCGAAAGAACAAAAGGCATTCTATAAAAAAGACACCTGCACTCAAATGTTTATAGCAGCACAATTCACAATTGCAACGATGTGGAAACAACCCAAGTGCCTATCAATACATGAGTGGATTAATAAAATGTGGTATATGTACACCATGGAGTTCTACTCAGCCACAGAAAACAATGGTGATATAGCCCAGGGGTCCTCAAACTTTTTAAACAGGGGGCCAGTTCACTGTCCCCCAGACCATTGGAAGGCCAGACTACAGTTTAAATAAAAACTATGAACAAATTCCTATGCACACTGCACATATCTTATTTTGAAGTAAAAAAAACCAAATGGGCAAAAACACTCACATGTGGCCCTCGGGCCGTAGTTTGAGGATGCCTGATACAGCCTCTTGTCTTATCCTGGATAGAGGTGGAACCCATCCTCTACTAAGTGAAGTGTCACAAGAATGGAAAAGCAAGCACTGTATGTACTCGCCATCAAATTGGTTTTAACTGATCAACACTTAAAAGCACATATAGTAATCAACATTCATCGGGTGTAAGGCAGATGGGAGGGGGAGAAGGGGATGGGTGTATACACACCTAATTGGTGCGGTGTGCACTGTTTGGAGGATGGACACGCTTGAAACTTTGACTCAGGTGGGGCACAGGCAGTATATGTAACCTAAACATTTGTACCCCCATAATACGATGAAATTAAAAAAAAAAATTAAAAATAAATAAATAAATGACTGATTTTCAAATACAAATAAAAGATGGAAATAGGACGATCTCTAGGTCAGGGATTTTGTGATACAAATAAGAAGTTATCTAGGGAGATATTATTTCACATTAAGAAGTCCTTTACTGATAAGGCTTTTATGTAAGTTGTAAATCTAAAATTTCCTATTGAATATGATATCCAATTTAGCTCCACATTATCCAAAATAATCCCTTTATTCAGATACTGTGGGGGTATGATAATACCACTTTGAACAGTTTATTGATTATAAAAAAGATAATATCTCCACATAAAATATGCTTAGGTTTTGAAGGGAATAATTTGAATTTTAGTCTCTATAACAATTCTTAAAGTTTATTAAGTCATTGTTTTTTCACACTGCCATGCTCCTTAAAAATACTGTATATTTATTACTACATTATAGACCTCATTAAAGTCTATAATGATAAATTAGCCTTCTCTTCTGATCTTGTCACTAATCTTACTTATTGCTTTCATAACCATTAATACACACTTTGTTGGTAATAAAATTTTTAAAGCTAGATAAAAATTACCTCCAGAAAAGGCCCAATTCAGTTGTAATATCTTACTCTCACTTCTCATAAAAGATACAATCTTGCTCTTTTCATGTAGTTTAATACCAGCAAGCCAATCTTACACTGTGTCAACTAGATTAAAAGATATAATTCTACAAGAAAGCTTAAGGATAGAATCTCCTAATACTGATGGCAAAAAAGTACCCAGGTGACCTTATTTAAGCACCTGTAGCTAGCTAAAGAATTTCTAACACTAAGATGGCAAGCACAGAGCAGGAAACAAATCGTTTGCAAGTGAAGCCACTTCAAGAAATGACAACTCTTTAGAAGAAAACAAGTTTCTTCAGGAGAAGAAACATCCAGAAGGAATCTCTAGTGCGTTTTGTACAGATTACAGGATGGATCGATGCATTGGTAATAAAAATACCTGTGCAACATTTGTAACTTCAACAGACCCTGGAAACGGTCATGGCAGATGAAAAGCATTTATGAACACCAAAAGCATTTCTGCAGTTGCTGTGGCATATTTGAAGGGCAGGAAGGAGAGAGGAAAACTAGCTATTAAGAAATCAGTTTTCCCCCCTGATTTCCAAACCAAAGACGTGAGTCAGCCAGGGTTCAACGAGAGAAGCAGAACGATTATGAGTTATGGATAAGGGACTTATTATAGGAATCACAGCTTACACCGCTGCAGGAGAGGCCGAGAAAGGGAAGCTCTGAAAGCGAGGGTGGAAGGACCACAGGAGTCTCCCACCAGCCAGGCAGAGGAACCAGCACCTCCAGATGCAGAAGTGGGACGGCAGAGGAGGAGTTGTGGAGGATGTGGGACTCCTCACCAAGTGCAATGGTTTCAATGTTTGTCCCGCATCTCACGTTGAAATCTGATCCCCAGTGTTAGAGGTGGGACCTAATGGGAGGTGTGTTTGGGTCATGGGGGTGGATCCTCAGGAACAGATCAACACCCTCGCTGAGGAGGGGGCACTGAGCTCTCACTCTTATTAGTTTCCACCCAGAGCTGGTTGTTAACAAGAGCCGGGCACCGCCCCCAGACCCCCACCCCCATGATGTCTGCACACACTGGCTCCCCATGCCTTCCACCTTGAGGGGAGCAGCCTGAGGCTCTATCCAGACACCCTGCCTTGAACCTTCCAGCCAGCAGAGCCATGAGCTAAGAATAAACAAAGTTCTTTTCTTTTTAACTACCCAGCTTCAGGTATTCCTTTACAGCCACACTAAACGGGCTGAGACACCAAGCATCTCATGAGGGGCCTGGTCCATGCTGATCAGCATGGTCGGCATTTGGGAAAACAGGAGGACAGGGACCACAGGAGAGAAAGGACGAGGTGGAGGCTCTTGCCAGGATCTCTATCCACATCCACCCTTCACCGCATAATCACAATGGACTGCACAGAGTACCAGCAAATTCCTCTTTTGGTCAACTCGAATCCAAAAATACATGGGGGAAAAAAATTCTGGGCAATGCAGTTCCATCTTAACCAAGGTGACTCGGGTAGCACGTAAACCAGCACATGGGATGGTAAAGACACCTGATGGCAGAGCCCACGACTGGTGCAGAATTTTTCTGAGTGACCCGAGAACCCATTCTGGGCCAAGGAATATGGATCCTTCAGCTGCAGAGTATTGGACACTACCTGATAACAGAAACACAAAAGGAGATTCTGTTGTTGCTCTTAACTTGTGATGAACAAGGGAGGAAGGAAAGGTAGCAACAGCCTGAACTGCCATGGTTGCGCACGCACTCTTCTACACTGTTGGTGGGAAACTCATGAGATCTGCATTTTCGGAGCCAACTAGAATGACTATGGAAATTTAAAATATATGTAATATATACATTTCCTGGCTGCACCCATATGTAAAGATGTTTCTTCCACTTTTACAGCAATATTACTAATATTCTGAGACCTTGTATCTTCTTGATTAGAAATCTTATCTGTCCCCTATTTTTTCTTACTTAAATCGATTCTTCAATCTGACCCTCCACTAGTGAGAGGTGTTCTCATATGCGATCACAACCACTGTCCGGAATCTCCGCTCTGTTGTCCTTCACTGCCCCGGTTTCTTGACCATGCTACTGTCAGTTTCCCATAAGTATCCCCCTGTCCATAACTGAAGAGATTCTTCAGCTTCTCACTAGTGGGTCCTTTCAAAGGGGATCTTAAAGCAGAGTGGCTGAGCCCCAGTGACACGGCTTTTCCCTTATAGCATGGACTGTATGTCCAGAGGACACACGCTCTTCATAGAATGTTCCGGCTTAATCAGGCAGCGCCTCGCACCACACCTGAGACCCTGGGGCCCTGCAGAGCTCCAGGCCCCTGCTGCCCAGCTGTCTTCCTCCTCCGCACTCAGAGAGATCATCGCTCAGAAACTTCACCTCTCTCCAGTTCTGCTCTTTACAGGGACTCGTTCTCTAGACAGGCCCATTGGGAAATCATAATTTCCCAGTGCAGACTGATTTCAGGCTCTCTCTCACAGACGTCTCGGGCCCAGTGCAAATCAAAGGACAGGGCTGGGCACCTGTTCCATGCTGCCGAAAAATTCGTGACAGTTAAAAAGTACCTGGAATGTTCTAAGACAATTAGGAGATCCATCTGCTCAATGTTTGCGGAAAACCCTTTGATAGAACAATCTTGCTTCTATGAAAACTGACTATAGAAATAAAAGACTTTTCACTGCGATGTAATTAAAATGGTGGTACACTGGGCACAATCTAAGCATCCGTCAATATTTGGGCATTATTGGAAACATAAATTTTATATATCCACATAGTAAAATAATATAGTAAAATGCTATATAGTCATTAACAATGATTAAGTATATCTTTAAGAACAAACATGGGAAAATGCCCATGGACAAAGTAAACTTTAAGTGGACCTTAATGACTACTATTTTAAAAAAATAAAATACTAACATTTTAAATAGTTACACAGTCATAAAAAAATCTAAATGAATAATAACCAAACAATTCATTGAGGTTATCTTGAGGGTAAAGGGACTGGCATTATGGATGCAGCATATCTTTTCAGTACTGATTTAATATTTTTGAATTACCATGGTTGTCAAAAAATAAACTTAAAAAATAATTTTTAAAATGTGA
The DNA here is from genome assembly GCA_008750895.1 of Mirza zaza. Lineage (NCBI taxonomy): Eukaryota > Metazoa > Chordata > Mammalia > Primates > Cheirogaleidae > Mirza > Mirza zaza. The sequence goes on along the minus strand of VSMD01120956.1, from coordinate 19,753 downwards.
GATAAATTTGGGCAGTTATCCATAGTAATTGTTCTTTCTGTTATCAGCCTTTACTATTTTACTCTATGGGGCAGGGGATGCCTATATTTGAGGAGGGCTCTAGAAGACATCTTCAGGACACATGGCCCAGTATCCTGTAATTTAACCTCCTAAAGTGGCAGGAAAATGTTCTGCCCTTTTAAAACATCTACTGAGCCCCTAATTCAGTGGGAATTCAAAGATTTTTTTTTTTTAAAGTTATGGTCACTGTCTTTCAGAAACTTAAAATCTACCGGAGGAAATGTACACAATCACCAAAAAATATTACTCTATAACAAATGTTAAGAACAAAGTAAGGCAGGAGGGGGAAGTTGGTGTCAAGTCAAGCTGGGCAGAGAGTAGGTAGAAGAACCATAAAGGGAAGAAAACTTGACCCATGTCATAAAGAACAGTTTTCGACCAGGTGCGGTGGCTCACGCCTATAACCTTAGCACTCTGGGAGGCCGAGGTGGGAGGATAGCTCAAGCTCAGGACTTCAAAACCAGCCTGAGCAAGAGGGAGACCCCGTCTCTACTAAAAATAGAAAGAAATTAATTGGCCAACTAAACATACATAGAAAAAATTAGCTGGGCATGATGGCGCATGCCTGTAGTCCCAATTACTCGGGAGGCTGAGGCAGGAGGATCGCTTGAGCCCAGGACTTGGAGGTTGCTGTGAGCAAGGCTGACGCCACGGCACTCTAGCCTGTGGGCAACAGAGTGAGTGAGACTCTGTCAAAAAAAAAAAAAAAAAAAAAAAAGCACAGTTTTCCAAGCAGACAGGGCTGGGGAGCAAAGACAGGGATGGATAAACAACTAAGAAAGGCTACTATTCTTTTCCGTTTATATTTGTTTGGCTTCTTAGTTACCTATTTAAATTAGAATTCACTATAGCACCACTCCAAATAAGCCAGTAAAGCATGCCAGAATCCAGCACTGCAAACCACTCAAATTTGTTACCTTCAGAAAACCTCGACATATTAAAGTTTATGTCCATATATTCAAGAATAGCATGTAAATAAACGCACTGATCATCTTTGATACTTGAAATATTTTAGCTATTTTACTCTACATGCTTCTAAGAGCTCCAATAATTTTATCACGGTGTCTTAAAACAGCCTCCAATCAGGTAAGCTAACTCTCCAACGGGGCTCCACAAAGGGTCAGTGAGATTCAAACTAACCATGGTTTAGTAGCAGCAATAACAAAGTATATATCCACCCTCCCATCCTGCAAATAAACACACATCTCAAGACTTTAAATCTGGTATAATGCCAAATGCTGGTGTTATAACAACAGCTTGGTGATGTTGCCATAAAAAAGAACCCAGGAGGTTTTCATTTTCAATTCTGAAGTTTCTAAAGTGGTTGGTGACATGCTAGAGTTAAGTAAAAGCTGGGAATGACCCACCCCAAGAGAGATAAAAGACCCCAGAACCACTTTCCCGTGATACACACATTTTCTGAGGTCCAGCATAATTTGTTATGTTGCTTTCAAATTGCGCTGAGTTTTAAATTGCAATGTCTTGCTCTTTTATTGCCTGTCCTGATCCATTCATTGTGTCTGAAATCTAAGTCTATTGCATGAATGTTAAACACAGAGGGGACTTTAGGTTGTATCCTGGAGGAAGAAACTGTGCAGTATCAGTATTGGTGAACCAGGGAGAGTTTATATTTGGCTTATAAGGGTTGTGGAGGCCTAGGAAATAGCTACCATTTCCTTTTCTCTTTATGCTACTTTCTTTGGTTCCCTCCCTACCTCCCTCCGTCTGTCCCTTCCCTCCCCTTCTTTCTTCCTACTTTTCCAACTCCTTGCCCTGTAATGCTTCCAAGTTATTTAATTTGCACATTCAACTATTAATATATCTGAGATAACTGATTTCGGTTTTAACACCCACAGAGATCAGCAATGACTTCAACTTCCACCGTCCATCACACTCCTCACAACCACTCCCAAATAAGGACTCACACTCTTAAATCCCTGTGAACTGGAGCACCCGTTATCAACCTGCTATACCCAACCTCAGAAGCCACGAAACCTACTTTATTGAATTGTCTTCAAAACAACTTTTCTGACTACATCTGAGCATTCAAGGCTCTTCAGGGACATTGTGTATCTTATTTTCTGGTGCCTGGCTTGGGGTAGAATTCATACTGGGGGAAGCCAGGCCAAGTGTTACAAATGGGAGATGAGGGAATTAACGAGCTGGTATAAATTTTACTTCTTGGAGTAAAAAAAAAAAAATACTGATTTTTTTTTTTTTTTTTTTTTTGCAGTTGAGTGTGGAATTGTAACACCCAAGACAGCACAGGAAAATACTCAAGAGCTAGCATCCGTATCTGGTAAAATGACGAGAAAATCCTGGCAGCTTTTAAGTAGTTCTCCAATGGTAGTATTAGTGTGGCAGAGAAATCAAGTCCTGTTTCATACTTGATGAACCGGGCAGTCCTGTGGGAGGATATCCTTGAAATTCCAATCACTGCAAGAAATTTACAGTCGAGACTCATATTTCACAATCACAGCTGGGAAGCTAGCATATAAGCCTGCTCCTCCTACCCACAGACAGCTCGCTGATGTGGCTAACGTTTGCTCTCTACCACACCACACTCTGTGACGGCCTGAGCGTTTGTGTCCCCCTCAAAAGCCATGCACAGAAATCCTAATCGCCGTGGTGACGGTATTAGTGGGGGGGGTCTCAGGGAGATGCAGCCCTCATGCATGGGATGAGGGCCTTTATAAAGGAGGCCTGGAAGGACCGTCTACGGATCAGGGAGGCAGCCCTCACCAGACATCTGCCTTGACCTTGCACTTCCCAGCCTCCAAAACCATGAGAAATAAACTTCTGTTGTTTACAAGCTACCCAGTCTACGGTACAGCAACTCAAACGAACAACGACACCGAACCCTCTGTTTTCCACCTTGTCTGCCAGCAGCATGGACACCCCATACTAAATAACACATCCGCAGAATTACCTGAAATATTCTCCTTCGTCCCCCAGTGCCGATGTCTTTAAACCTAGCCACAGACTCGTCCGCGTTCCTGACCCTTTCTCTTTGCCTCCCAGCATGAGGCGGGACCGCCTGTCACGATGCATAAACACGACTCGACTGTGGGGAAGGTCCCATCTCGATACCCTAGGTGAATAACCCAGGACACCCGTCCAAAGAGCTTAAAACAGAGTTAACTCCAGGAAAGGAGGTGCCCCAGCCTTATGCCGAGGAAGCAATTTTTACCAATCGACTAAATTAACATTGACTTGGGGATGCCACCAAGTCTGACAAAGCAGATGCCACCTCTCCTCTGAAGGCCCTTCGAGTTCAGAGGAGATGCCACAAAGGAGGGGGATCCACAAAGCCAGGGAGGGGTTCTGTCAAACTTCACGAAGCCAGAGCTCTGCTAATCACACCCCTCGCACCTCCCGTGGTGTGGAATGGGGTCGCCACGGTCGCCTAAAAATGACCAAATGAGAGTACCAGGCACATCGTGGGCTCCCCGCATACGCTCATTCATTACGATTATGAAGTCACAATCACAGTGTTTGTTAGGAGCTTGCTAGGAAATAAGATGTGTGCTAAGTGGATTCATTATCTCTCTATAAGAATAACACAAGTGAAGGAAAGTGAGTTTCCTGAAGAAAGAAGCACATTTGGGATTTTTAAAACAGAAGGATCATTCTAGAGGCTGTGCTTTAACCCCCCTGGCATAGAGCCTTGTTACTGGGTTTTTCCACCCAACTTTTTATTATTAACATTTCCTATCACTTAGAAAAACTGAATGACTATAGTAAACATCCACGTACTCACAATCGAGACTCTACAACTGTTCACATTTCGCTGTGCTTGTTTTATCACGCATCTCTCCACCCATCACAGCCCATCTTAGTTTTTCATGCATTTCAAAGCTAAGTTGCATACATCAGTACAGTTACCCTTAAATTATTCAGTATGTATCTGAGTAACTACAGTTCAATATTTGTTTACAGTTCCTTTTTGGGGAGAGGTAATACTTAAATATGGCAAAATACACAAATCTGATGTTGATGTGTTCCATTCGATAAGTTGGGACAAATGCGTATACCTGTACGACTCAAATCCCAATTAAGAAACACGTTACTGTTTCCAAGAGCATATTACAAAAGTATCCGTAAGTGGCTCACGCCTGTAATCCTAGCACTTTGGGAAGCCGAGGAGGGAGGATAGCTTGAGCTCAGGAGTCCGAGACCAGCCTGAGCAAGAGTGAGACCTCATCTCTATTAAAAATAGAAAAAATCAGCCGGGTTTTGTAGTGCATGCCTGTAGTCCCAGCTACTTGGGAGGCTAAGGCAGGAGGATCGCTTGAGCCCAGGAGTTTGAGGTTGCTGTGAGCTAGGCTGACGCTATAGCACTCTAGCCCGGGCAATAGAGTGAGACTCTGTCTCAAAAAAAAAAAAAAAAAATTATCCTTAATAAATATTTGGACAGTAAGGATCTTTAGTTTCTTCCTGAATTTTTGCTGAAACCAAACATAACACATTATTAAATTCATACACCTTAGCACAAAGTTCAATGCCCAACACCTGGCCTATAAATGGCCACCCAACAGGTACACAACTATTCAAAGCTACGCAAAAAAGGAATCAGTTTCCTCACCACCACCAACTCCAAATCAGAATCCTGCCTGAAACATTCCTAAATCAGTCAAAGTAAATGACAAGCAAAATACTCAGTTCAAAAGGGATTTTTTAAAAAACCACAAACATATGCAACACTTTGAAAATGGAAACAACTAATTATTTTAAACATAAATTTTTACAACAGTGATACTTTGTAAACTCAGTGGAAACTACCAATAATAGCTACACCCAAGTGTTCCCTTACACCACACCTGCCCAGGTATTTTTGCGTGGCTATTCCATTTTGAACAAGAGACTGAATTTTCCTAGAAATACTTGCAACCTCCAGAAAAGCCCAGATGATGCTGGGAGCTTAAGCCTGATGCTTAAATAACAGAGTGATGAAAATGACTATCTTTAACCCAAAGCTTTTTCTATGCCTTCAATGTCGCTGCCACCTGCCTGAAGCTTAACATCGTGGGTCTCCAGACTTCTGATAAGCCTGCAGGGTTTTTGAAAGGAAACCACCAGAAAGTGTTTAGAAGATAAAAAGCCAAAACATATCTGTGTTACAAACTAGAGGACATTACTTTTTTTTTTTTTGCAAACTTTTAGAAAATACAGATAGAAATGCCTCAAAATAGTCTGAAATGATATAAAGCCCACATCAACAGTGGTTATCTACAGGGAGTGGGGGCTCAAAGTGATTTTTACCTCCTTCTTCATCGTTTTCATATAAGCTGCATTCTTTACAATGACTATAATCAGAGAAAAACTATTTTCAGATTTAAATGAAAGATGTTTCTTTGACCTGGTAAGAACAGTACTAATTGCTAAGAGGTGGGAAAAGCTTGTTACAGTCCAAAATATATAGCATTAAATATATTAATAAATATTAATAAATATATTAATAAATAATTTGATATAAAATATATTAATAAATATATTTAATTATATAAATATTAATAAATTATATGTACACACATATCATATGTACACTGAGGACAAATCTGGCATGAAATATCCTAAAGTATCGACTCTGATTAGTGATGGAAGAGGGTTGTTACGGATAAATTTTTCTTCTTTTTGCAAATTTGCTACAAGGAACATGTACTATGACTATAAATGGGGGGGGGGGAATGACAAATATTTTTTAAATGAGCTTATTTCACATTGGATTAAATCACCTGCCTGATGATGTGCACAGAGGATACCATTCAGCTCTATTTGCCTTAACACCCTTTTTTCATTTCAAGGGAGGTGTGACTCCAAATGGAGGGACAGGGACAAAAGGCTGCCACTTCCCCATTCAGCAGCGACGCCTTGGTTCAAAGCCAGCTGTGGAGTTCCCTGGGCCTGGGAACATCTACCTACACGCAGATACACATCTGCGCTTGCAGAATTAGCTGATGTGGACCACGCGGCCGCCATGCAGCTCATCCCTGTGAGAGTCAGGCCAAGTCACCAGGTCCCTATGTGCGACTTAAAGGGGCGACACGCCCTCTTGAGGTGCCCCCAACATGTCGTTCTAAAATGTACATGTGGATTTGCTAAAACATCTCCTCTCCGTGTATACAAATTTGCCAACCCTCGAGTCCCTCCTAAAGAAGAAAACATACTAGAGACGATTAGAGTGCATCTTGGATACACCTGGATGGATGAAGTCACCGGCCAGGGGTCAGACAGCCTTGGATGAGAACTCAGGCTTTGTTCCTTACTAGCCAGTGGAGTGACTTCAGCCAAAGAAACACAGCCCCAATTCTGTCATCTACAAATAGAAGCTGATGAAAATAATGCTTACCTTTCAGAGTTGCCACGAGCAGTAAACGAGGAGAGAAAATGCATGAAAAGTACTTAACGCAATGCTTGGTTTATGCTTACTTATACTGGCTTACGCTTCTGCCATAAATATCAAGTAAAGGGGAGATGATGATAATGACAAGTACGCTGTCCATCGGGCAACGGAATTTTGTAATAAGTAATCTATTTAGTGACTTTTGCAAGAGCTAAGACAAGACACCTATGTCTTGTATTTTTTTCCAGTTATTCAGAAACGATGAATAAATGAGCTCATGGATGATGAGAACATACAAGGTTCACATCAAGTTTAAAAGAGTTAGATGCCTTCAAGGGCAGCCCCAATTCTATGGACGCTTGGCACAGCCCTGCCCCTCGCAGGTGGACTGACGCTTCTGCATGTCGCATGAGCACCTCTAGGTCCCAGGTAGGGTTCTCCTGCCACAAACGCACACCAGGATTTTATTTATGTTTAGATAGTTTGTCTAGTTCCAAGGCTTGCGTCTTTCCTTGTTTTTTGCTAGTCTCCGTTTTGATAGCTGTGGCTGTCACCTAGCGCCAATGGCCTTGGAAATCTACCGTGTTTTCTGGCAAAGAATACATGGCTTGACTCCATGTGGAGCTGCTCGACTTTGGGCCTCGTTAGCAGGCAGGGGCTTGTGCCAGCACAGGACAGCTCTCCCCCAACCCTGATACGGGGGATCCCCCCAGCCCTGTGCAGCCTGTGACAAAAGGAAAACGAGCCTGGAAGCAAGCTAGACACTAAAGCTTGGGGAGTCAGCCCGCATGGCTCTCTGTCCTGTAGTGTCACTACTACCGTTGCCGTTGCTGTTGCTATGGAGGTGGAGGTCGTGGTTCCATATCTTGAAGATACACGTGTTCGGCACTGACTATGCACAGAGAGCTTTTAATCAAAGGACTTTACAAACCTCACCTCGATTATCTTCACATCAGTCCTCCGTGGGAGATACTATTCCTAGAGGTCAAGACACTGAAATTCAGAGAAATAATCACTTGCCCAAGTTCGCATGGCTGTAAACTCAGCCCATGCCACCGGAGCACGACTGCCCATTACTCCCACCTATTCGGGTTTGGTGGCATGTGAGCTGACAGTGGTGAGGGACAAGGCAAGCCACCCAGTTTCAAATCTGACCCATAACAGCTTCTGGGGTACCCGCTGCCAACTAAAATGGAAAAACTACGATGACCCGGTAACAGCAACAACAACGAAAACCTCCCATCTTGAGCTCTATGATAGGCTCTTAGGTGGCTCACAAGCCCACAGCCTCAAGGACAATGCTTTTTGTGTTTGATATACTCAATCAACTTGTACTAAAACAAAGCCCGCTCCATTAGTGCATTTGCCCAGTACTTTTATTATGCATGTAAGAAAAGACACGAGTCCGAATCGATGAGGTACAAACATCAGGGAGCAATTCTGCAAAGCAAAGGCAACGCTGGTCAGCCTTACCTTCTCTACAACACAGCAACACCAGAATGTGGACTTGAGTCCAGCAGGTTAGCATCAGATTTTGTGGGTTACATTCCAGTTCAACCCTTTCTACTTAGCTGTGTAAAACCGGAAAAGTTACTTAACGTCTCTGAACCACAGTTATTTCCTCTGTAAAATGGAAAGGATAATAGTAAACATCTCATGAGTTACTGGGTAAATTCAGAGATGCAATCCACGTAAAGACTTTGTACAGTGTCTGGCAACAATAGCAGGTGACTGATGAATGTGAACCACTATGGGTTTTATGACTTAAAACCCTCTGTTTGGGCCCCAAATAGTGTCTTAGCTAATAATTTTTCAGCCTCATCATGTTCTTCTAACAAAGGTCATTGTTACTTGAGCCCCTGCTAGGTGACGAACAATATGCTGAGTGCTTTATGTCTATTGTTTCTAATCCTCCCAATAATCACATAACTTAGTTTATTGCTAAAAACACTATGTTCAAAAGACAGTAAGTGACCTGTGAAAGGCTATGGCCACCAGCCCAGGCTTCTTCTATGACACTTCCCATCCCAACCCAGAGGCAGATGGGAACGCTACCTTGCTGCCCAGGACAGTGGCTCATGTACGGAAGGCTGACAATCGTGACCTTGCCATGTTAGCCCAAGCAATGACACTAGAAATTAGCTTTGGCATCCAGCCTGGTGGCCAGGCCCTGCCAGGACAACAACTTACCCACCACATAGTTTCCATTACAGCCACCGCAGCAGGGAAATTTATGTGTTTGGGAATCTCTGGTGGCTTTTCTGCAAAGAAGAGCCCACTTGTGGTTTTAAATTAAATATCTGCTTTAGTAAAGTGATAAATGTTTAAAAATCCATTTTTTTTCATAAGACTTTTAATTCCACTTGCAAATCTTATTCTATTTGTAAGTTCAAGATCTGAATTCACTTTCAAGGGGGCTTTTGATTCAAGTTCGAACAACTCAAGTTGGATATACTAAATTTTGCTCAGCAATCGGTATCACTTTATACAAATTTAATTTTTCTTAAACATTTTAAACTGCATTTATAAAGTCAATAAACCCATCTTCTTTTCTGAAGCACTTAAATTGTCTGCCCTGGCAAGCAAAATCTTCTAAGTACTAAATTGCACCGTTAATTCTCTAACAAATTAAAATGAAAGATTCAGTGAACTTTAAAAGCATTGCAGTGCTGTTTATAATCTTTGTCAAAAACTTTATCTTTCAACATAAAAGTTACAAGAGTAAATATCAATTACTCAACTAAACATAGCAAGTAGAATCAATGTCCACTTTGTTAGTTACATTAAAATTCCAAACTCTCTTAAACAGTACAAAACACATCAACTAAAATATGGATGCAGATCATTAATAATTGATAAGGATTCATTATCATGGGTTTCAGAAATTTCATCATCTGTTTACCTAAAGTCTAAACCTTCCTGGGGCTAAAAGTGATATAACCGCTCAAGAAATACTTTGAAATCCCATGTCACACACAGGTCAAAACCCTAAGGAGCCAGGGTGGCCCTCTCAGCCAGGTGAAGCGTGATCTTTTGTGTGCTCCTGATACAGATTGGTACCATCTCTAACAGCTGCCAGGACAAAGGGGAACCTCCACACGAGTGATCTTGAAGATTCCATCTCTGCATTCACTCAGGATATACCACCACCTCTGTCTGCCAGATTCCATTTAATTTTAGCAGACAGAAGTCAGCCACCCTCTGTAAGGCTACAGCTATTACCTTCACTTACTAGATGCATGTTGTTTTGCTTTGTTTTATTTTTATTTTTTTAGGAATTTCAATTGCTTTCCTGTTGCTTGAGAAGCTCAATGCTATGCCATAGGGTCATTTTCTTTCCACGGCAATTCTCTCAAACTTCAATAAATTTTGCCACTTGATTTAGGGAGACTAAATTCAGTGCCTTTGCTGTAATCTCAATAAATTTGGTGCTAGCCTCCTTTATGAATTTCTTTACTGCCTGACTGGATTCAGAATTGTTTTCATGTCCTTCTTGTCTAGCAGGGGTAGTGTTAGTTAGAATTGGGTTCGGATGTTAAGGGACCAAACATTTAAAATAATAATTTGAAAACTTTGAACAAGAGAGAAGTTTATTTTTCTGTCCCCCAAAGTCCCAAGGTGAGTTACTCGGGGCTGGTGTCACAGCTCCGCAGTCATCAGGGTCCCTTGACATGTGGCTCCCACTTCACGGTCAAACTGGCCACCACTGGCCATAACTATATCGCAGCCCCATCGCCAGCTGCAGGGGGAGCTGGGCCGTGCACTGTTTATTCGAGACGGCCACGTACTCAGTGAAATGGCACCCGGGGGGGAGGAGTGCCGAGGGGAAGAAGGGGAAGCGTGGTAGCAGAACACCTGCTGGAACTCAAGTTCACAGCCATGAAGGATGCGGAGGGGCTGCCCCATGGAGACACATCAGGGGTGCATCTGGCACCACCCAAAACTGAAGGTGTTGGAGAGCATCTCGTGGGCAGAAGAAACAGCATGGTTGGGAGATGGGTCACACTGACTGGTTACAATAAATTCAGGAAATAAGTATATACAGAGGATGAGAACCAAGTTTCTTGCTGCTGGAGAAAGTTATTTCCAAACATGGAAAGGTAGGAGGCTGGAGGGAACCCCGACATTTAGGAATGGAAATGGAGGTATTAATATAAACACAATATTATGGTAACATATATAGACAAAGAAATGGTTATAGATGTATGTGTGTGTATGTAGATGTATATAGAGAGCAGAATAAACATATAAATGTCATATTTATATAACATTTACATATATGTAACATTTACATATTTTATATTTACATATATTTGTGTGTACTTGTATATACATATATGTGTGTGTCTTTGTGTGTGTGTGTATACACACACCCTGTCTTCTGTCACAGCCTCAAAGCAATGACAGCTCAACAATAACGAGGATAACCAAGTGCCCACATCTTAGTTTTTAAATGCCATATCTACCAAAAACAAGCAGGGCTTCTTACAGAAATGGCTACTAGCAGGACCGGGACAAGAAAAGTGTGAGCTGAAACTGGGGTATCTTGTGCCAGAAAGTAAGGAAGTGCTCAAAGAAATAATGAAGCCATGTCAAAAAGACTTAGGAATGGAAGACAATCCGTGGACTAAAACAAGAATTCATGGGTCCTTGCTGATATAAATAGATAACACAGAAGGAAAAGCTCTTCCTTTTCATAGAACGCCAACTAACCAATGCAGAACAAATGACCGAAGGGAGACTCGCCAGTTGACAACCATGATTGAGGTAACAGAGTCAGGCAGGCGTTGCCCACAAAGGCAAAGGCTGTGGGTGAAGGTTAGGTGAGGAACATGATATTGGCGTCATCTCAGAACATCTCCCCACAAAATTCTAATCAATTACAAAGAGAAAATGTCAAATCTAAGATGCAGAAACCTGGCACACACCAACATGACCAGTGGTGGGACAGGCACCTTTTGATGGGACCATCTACAAACAGTTGACCATTATTTCTATGTCATGTTCACCAAGAGTGTGCGACCTGAATCTGGTCACACGGAAGCACTGGATGGATCCCGGTTGAGAGAGAGAGTCTACAAAAGAAAGACCAGGACTTTTTTATTAAAAAAAAACTATCAAGCACTAGGAAGTCAGGGAATGAATGACCAAGGAAATGTCCCAGTGTGGGGGAGACTCATAGCCATGGTAACTAAATGCAATGTGTTCTTGACTTGGACCCTAGTTCAGAAAAGAACGACACTGTTGGGACAGCTGATGACATTTTACTGGGCTGTGTGGACTACAGGGTAGTGGTGCATCAATATCGCTTCCTGATTTGAAGGGGTGAACACTGATGATGTAAGAGAGCATCCTTGTTTTTGGGGAAACACACACCATAATGTTTACAAGTGATGAAGCAGGCATGTTCGTAGCTTGCTCTCGAATGTTACCAGTTCGGGAATCAGGATGAAAATGATATGGGAGATTTTTTTTGTATTGTACTTATGCATTTTCCCCTAAGTTTGAAATTATTTCAAAATAGATTATCAAAAAAAAAAAAAAAAAACGAGGGCCCTATTGTGTCAGCAAGAAGTGGAACCCTGATATTGAGAGACAGACCACAAGCTTGTTGGGCCACGGATCACCCCCAATGTCTGCATATCTTTCTTGGGTTTTTTCAGCTCCATGGACACAATCCTTTACCCATTGTCTCTGCTTCAGCTGTTTGCTGTAATACCATTATCTCCTTCCGGCAGGTCCATCAGTGAGACCCCTGCCTTATGTACAAACCAGCCAGAGTTACCCAGGGCAACATGTTTTCAGTCTAAGTAACAAGATGTTTTCAACATCACAGTAAGAGCTTCTCAACACTATTCTGCCCCGAGGCAGAAATTGAGCAGGAAAGGAAGAATGGAAGTTAAGTGACACACTAAAGAATACTGGAAAACAAATGCAATACCCAGGCAATGTGGAGAGCATGAAATAGCATAAAACTGTAAAGGAGAGAATAAAAACGAGAGCAGGTTTCACAGACACAGCCTTGGGACACCTTTTTACCATGCACAAAAATCATCCACTACTAGCACAGTGACCTCCCTGGACTGGTGTTTATCCCAAAAGTCTGGTCAATGAGAATCCCAACTAGAATTCTAGACATGGTTCTCACAGGTGTAACGTACATGGGCAGGCCTCTTCCCCACTGGAAGAGAAATGAAGGCTGTGAAGAGTCTCCTTCCTAGTACCAAAGCCATGGAATTCTGTCCTCAATGACCTAAGACACTTGGGTTGGACACTTGAAGAAATACTAATATCACAAATTGTATAACCATTTGCAGCACATCGGTTTATGACAAATAGAGACTGTATCTTGATGTTTCTAACGAAGAGAATATCTAGGAGTTAATTTTGTCCCTCTTCACATTCAAATTGACATTCCGTAACCACTTGTTGAATTCCTACCATGTCCTGACCACCAAGATGAACAAGCTGGCCAATGCCCTCACTAAGTTGAAGGAGACAGACCCATAAACTAACAAACTTCAAGAAAAGCACAGATGATGCCAAATTATTTGTTCACTGTACCTGGGCTTACCAAATATAAATGAAGACATTGTGTTTTAACTTATTTTATTGTATTATAAGGTTAGGAACCAAATTAGGGAAACTGAACATATGCTAGCTGTGGACTTTATCATCTAAATATAAAGTCCCATGTGACATATCATTTACAACCACGGTTTCCGTGGTCCATGGCTGGGCGGTATCAGAATCACTTGCAGTGCATCTTAATAAACTAAGAAGTGCATATAACTAATATGCCAGAATCCTAGGAATTAGATGCAGAGTTCAGTGTTTTTAAGAGTTCTACAGTGGATTTTGATGCACAGCTAAGTTTGGGCCCCTCTGACAAATAGCTGTCACTAATTCCACCACAAGTGACCTTGGCTTACACAACACTAGTTTGCAAAATAAAAATCAGTCCCTTGGCTGTGAAATTCACAAGACTGCTGATTAATTCATCTGAATATGATTAAAGTGCTTTCCTCCACCCTGGGTTTGTGGACTGTAAGAACTGAGACGTTTGCCGCGACATCCATTATTAATGCTCTTGCTTTCCAAAGCCTGTCCCTTTGACCTCTGTTTATTCTGGCTTGTCTGCTATATGGGTTTATAGTTACTTATTATTATGTGCAATTACATCATGCTGAGTGTGAGGACACCCCACAAGCTGTTAGCTATATTAACTTAATAATAGATTTCAGGGTGTGATTTCCAATTAATTTCATTTTCCATATGCACATGCAGCTCCATGGGAAGCCAAAATTATAGAGTAGCCATATGGTGCCTCATAAGTAACAATTAAAACTAATTTTCTATTCTTTGACACTTAAAAAAAAACTCATACGGTTTAAATGCCACAGAGAAAATTGAAACTACCATAGCATCTGTAGCTCTCTGGAAAGAAGATGCCCCACTGTCCACATTGGTGGATATTCCGGACCGCGGCCCCACCTGGCTGTGAGCACATTGGATTCCTCACTGCCACCACCCTGGCGCGACGTCTTAGAGCAGCTATGAGAAAGTGCTGGGCTCTATTTCCCATCAGTGAGTTGAGTTGAAAAGAATAGTTTTGTTTCCTTCAGAAACAGATGATTTCTGGTAACAGAACTTTCCTGCTGACCCATTTCCAAAAAGCAATGGCTGAAACACTGGGGCAATCTGTGCAAGCCAAGAAGAAAAAATAAGCGGTCCCACTAAAAGCAGGTGACGTTTCTCAAGGAATAGAAGTGGCTGCTCTAGGCTGGGGAGGGTGGGGAAGGGCCCTCCCCCTGGAAACGCAGGCCGGGGTGTTAACCAGACGTGTGATCCTTTCCCACCTATCACCAGGTATAATCTTGCCAATTCCCAGGGGTCCGATCTGGGCAGATTCATCAGCTGGACAGTTGAAAAGTAAAACAAAACATATCAAGGCCGGGCTCGGTGGCTCACGCCTGTAATCCTAGCACTCTGGGAGGCCGAGGCAGGCGGATTGCTCGAGGTCAGGAGTTCGAAACCAGCCTGAGCAAGAGCGAGACTCTGTCTCTACTATAAATAGAAAGAAATTAATTGGCCAACTAATATATATAGAAAAAATTAGCCGGGCATGGTGGCACATGCACTCACTCTAGCCTGGGCAACATTGTTAGCAAGACTCTATCTCAAAAATTGAAAAAAAATAAAAAAACATATCAAGATGCTGTTCAAGATAAACAGTGTGACAGAAAATAAAAATCCTTAATTTTATTTGCCTTCCACAATTCTCGAGTCTTAATGTGGGAGCAAATAACATCACAACATAGGTTTGCAAACTTTAACTACCTTGCTGAAAACATGACTAGCTCTCATTAGTTCCTGTTTTAGGAGGAATCCCTTCTACAGCCAACATTTGTGGGCAAGGGCGGCAGAAGAAACTGCGAAGCAGGGAGCGAGGGGCCAGAGGTCTCTTCAGATTCCAGTATGAATGAGAAAACCATCGATATGTCTTTTTGTTATGAAAAAAAAAATGATCAGAGGTAAAACTTTGTGACGTTGACATCAAAAATTTCAAAGATAAAAACTAATGGTGCAGGGGATTTTTACGGCATGGAACCCACTGTGTATAATGCTGTAATGTATTATGTAAATGCATGCATGTGATGGCACACTTGTCCAAACCTACAGAATGCACAACACCAAGAGTGAACCTAATGCGCACTGTGGACTTAGCGTGATTATTATGTGTCAGTGTGAACTCACGGATTGAAACAAAGGTACCACTCTTGCCTGGCATGTTGACTGACAGTGGGGACAGGCCATGATGTGTGGGGGCAGGAGACATAGGGAACTCCGTACCTTCCTCTCATTTCCCTCCCATTTCTCTTTTTTTCTTTTTTTTTTTTTTTGCTAGTACTCACTGCAGTCTTTATTTCATATTTTAATTTGATTTAGATTTTCAGCAACCTGCAAAGTAGTCCAAAATAAGGAAGGAAATACATCAGCCTGGCACACTACATTCATGAAACTGGGTAGAAACCAAATGCTACAATTATAATCTCTGTATTCACCATAATGGACAAAAGTTACTAAATGAAATCCTATGGGTACTTTCCATCCCTGTCTTAATCATCTGTACCCTAGAATCTACCAGGAACACTAAGAACTTGAAATCATAGTACTGCAGTAGAAAGGTATCATAAATTTTTAAAAGTAATCGATACAAGGATATCCTGCTATTTGCAATCTTAGAGCAACATTCTTCCTTTTCAGTGAAAATATACCTTGTATTCTATTACTACTTCTAGTCTTCCCACTATTTTTTTTCCTTTTTTTTTTTTTTTTTTAAACAATGAAACACACATTAAGTTTTCAAACTGTGGCAGGGAACTCTTGTTACCTAATGGAATCAATCAAATCTTACCTTAAGTAGAATTGTAGCATAAACACACTTATTAAGGTCCTTGCTTTCACTGGACTTATGTCTACTGGGGAAAAGTCACTCCACGAATAATTTTGTAAAGTATTTGATTTAGTCATAGACACTCTAGATGGTTCCTGATTTGTGAAGTTAGTAATAAAAATTCTACTGAATACAATGTAGTTTTCTTTTTAATAGTAGGCTGCAGGATGCCTGGAGGCTATCTGTGTGAAAACCAGTTATTTTGTGATTTCAGTCTTACCCCAACTGTGTGATCCAATAATAGCTATTAAAATACAAATGTGCCATACTTTAAAAAAAAAAAAAAAGGAACACATCTCACTGGTCACTGACTCAGTGCAAACCACTTAACACCGGCACACAGATACACGCCTTTCGTAATCCATCAGCACCAGAAATGCCACTGCCACTGAGAAGCTGTCCTGACTCTCCAGGTAAAGTTTGTGACTCCTCTTGTTCCCACAATAATCCAAAATTCCACTATTGTGTTTAGCACGTTGTACCAGTTATCTGTCACCCTATGTAACCTGTGAGCTCCTCAAGTGCAGGAACTATGTCTCATTCACGACGTGCCACCAGCACCTTCCCCAGTGCCTGGCACCCTGCTGAGTGCATTTGGGACAAAGGCTGGACTGAACACCACACGGCAGCTGGCACTCAAAATACTCCAAGGTTCCACAAAGCACACTCACTGCTTCAATTGGAAATGTTCTAAAATTCTGGTTCATCTCAGCGGCCTACCATATCTGAAAATCATTCCTTCTCCTCATCTTTGATTGACTGAGATACACTCTACTCCAGGGGGCTGCAGTAATAACCCTGAATCAATCAGATAGATATAGCATAATGAAAGGAATCACACACCTGTCCACTTAAGGCAAGATTCTCCATTTAAGGACAAGCATTTGCTGTAAGATACTCAAGCATCAGGCAGCTGATGAGCCTTTTTATGAACTTTTTGGTTCTCTGAACATGGTGAACATTGTAGTGTGTCTTTGACCTCATAAAATTACACATTTACTTCTCAGGTTGTAAATTTAGAGTGACGAAATCAACTTAAAAATACTACAGGAGGACAATGGCTAAATCAGTTGTAATTTACCAGATGATCCACTTCAATATAGTCATTACAATTAAATTTGGGGGAATATTTAATATGGGAAAATTCTCATATATCATATTAATGTAAAAAGGCAGAATGCAACTACATGTAAAGTGTAATCTCAGTTTTATGAAATAAATGTATATGAAGATAGTCACATATACATATATATTTGCACACATAAAAATAACTTAGAGTTTCAACTTGTTCTACTATGATCATTATTATTTTCAGAAATTCTCAAAATGCATGCTTTTTTTCTAAAGTAAAAAATATATTTTCTTAACAAATTTTATGGTAGATTTTGCAAAGCAGTAATTCTTCTACTATCTTCCACTGATACACTTTTATTTATTTTTTAAATTTTATCTATTCATTAGAAATACATATACCAGAAGTAAAGATGAGCCATTATGTTTCTCTCCATTATGAATAAAATGAATTTTAAAGAAATTTAAAAGCTATAATTAGCTAGTATATTAAAGACTAATAGCTACCTTCACAATTATGGATTTCTGCTACACTTTTATGCCTCTAACCACAGTATGTTTAACCTCCTTTGGAAGGGAGGGAAAATATCAATGGAAATTTAAAAATATTTTTAAATATAAGGCAACACTGCATTTTAATATGGCAAATCTATACATCCTATGTCAGAAGCTAAAAGGCTGAAAGAAAATAGCAATTTGAAAACATATTGGCAACCTTTGTATTTAAGTAGTTTTCTATTCCCACTTACACAGAAAAAAAACTTAGGTATTTTTTTTTAAATTTATTTCATTTGGAAATAGACTATTAAAGTCCATCAGAGAAATGGAGCCTAAGTCAAATGCTATACTTTGCCTTGTTTAGACTATCGGTTTTGCCTTTTGATCTTTTTTTGTACTTGAAGAACCTAAAAGTGATTTTTCCCCAGTTGCACCAAAGTAGAAGAGGGACAATTTTTTACTAAAAGACTCTTCATTCTCCAGCATAAACTGTCTTCTTTATTTATAGACAAAGAAAATCTGTCTTTTTGTTCTTGTGAAAACGTTTTCAGAAACGATTGCTCTGGAAAGTTAATTCACTTGTACTTAACTCTGAAAAGAGAGAGAGAGAAAAGAAAAGATGATGATGACAACCCTATTAGCGGCCTCACTAAAGGATAAAGACATGCGTTGATCAGCTCTCTCAAGAATAGTTGCACAAATTAATCTCCACCAAAACGTAAAAGCCAGGGCACCGTGGAGAACAGTCTTCGGTGACTTTTGTTATGTGTGAAGAGACCCAGGGCAGCAAAAGAACTGTGGTCTTAGATGTAAGAAAAATTCATTCTTGGGCTTAAATGTGCTAAAGAAAAGGGTATTCGTATTACACAAAAGGCAAAAGAATAAGGAGAATCCAGAATGATCCTGCCAATGAAACAGGGTGAGGGGCATGGTTTGGGGCCACATGGCAAGATACCGCTGGCTACAGCTCTGAAGGGAAAGCATCAAATAGATTTTAAAGTAGCAAAGTAAGGAAAGGATGAAAAATAAATAAAAGACTAAAAAGTATTATGATTCTTTGATCCTGTGTAAGCCTGAGATTCCACACTAACACAGAAAAAGATAAATGAGAGAGAAAATATGAGAAAATGAATGCTTTCCATCCTGGTCTTAAAGGAAACTTAAGTGACTTCTTTTTAAAAGAAAACTCCAGGCCGGGCGCGGTGGCTCAACGCCTGTCATCCTAGCACTCTGGGAGGCCGAGGCGGGAGGATCACTCGAGGTCAGGAGTTCGAGACCAGCCTGAGCAAAGGTGAGACCCCCGTCTCTACTAAAAATAGAAAGAAATTATCTGGACAACTAAAAATATGGCTGGAAAAAATTAGCTGGGGATGGTGGCACATGCCTGTCTGTAGTTCCAGCTACCTGGGAGGCTGAGGCAGGAGGATCGCTTAAGCCCAGGAGTTGGAGGTTGCTGTGAGCTAGGCTGACGCCACGGCACTCTAGCCCAGGCAACAGAGCAAGACTCTGTCTCAAAAATAAATAAATAAAATACAATACAATAAAATAAAATAAGAAAAGAAAAGAAAACTCCAACTATTTTCTGAACACAAACTTTGAATCACTAAAATCATCGTGCCTCATTCTTCCTAGAGCAGCAAGCTTTTAAAAAATAAATGCTGAAAGTAATAAGAACAAATTTAGAGCTATATGGGAAATATTTCCTAAATCAGAGCTAAGATTATTATAGTTAAAACCATATTAGAAACATGTTTAGGAAACATGATCGGACTGTTGAGCTTTTCAATTATGATCCTTAGTCTGGCCCTCCCTGGAATCCTGGAATTCTCAAGCTTACCAAGGCAAATGCATTAACTCTCTTATTTCATGATTCATTAACTCAGTAATTTCTTACAAGATACAAGGCCAGCAAAAAAAATCTCAAAATATCCCTAAGGATATTCCAGATTAAAATTGCTAAACGTTTTCTAGCAATCATGGAATTCAATGGTTAGTAGTTTGTTACAACTTTGTGTAGATATCTGTCTCCCCACCTAGACTGCAACCTCTAAGCTTATGAAGCTCTATCAAGCAGAACTCAGTATTTCCCTTTCTTATGTACAGATCTAATCGTATCTATCTGGCCAGGAGTCCCCGGGGTGAGGCTGCCACTCGGAGCCTCAGGGCTACAGCTGCTGCCCAAGTGGGCCCAGAATACAGGACTTTGGCCTCGGTGGGCCTACAGGACAGAATATCACAGCAACAACCAGGACCCTTTTTGAGCCTTAAAATCTAATGGAATTCGCCCTGCTAGGCTTTGGATTCGCTTAGAACCCACGATCCCT
>VSMD01120954.1:0-27830 GCA_008750895.1 Mirza zaza | reverse complement strand
TTCCTCACTCGTTGTAGGAGTCAAGACTGACACTGCTATAACAAAAGACAGGTTAACAAGAGAAAAGCTTAACAAATTTATTTAATAAAAATTTTACGTGACATGGGAGCCTTCAGAAATGAAGACCCAAATACCCAGAGAAAACTATCTGTTTTTATGCTTAGATTTTAAGAAGAACTGACAGCCATGAAGAAAGATGACTGGATATAAAAGGTATGATCTAATGGTAATAGACTGGGGGGATACTCAGCAATACCTTTCTGTTCATATTTTTCTCAGCCTGTTTGCATAGCACTTTCTTTCTCCCAGGTAGAGGACAGGACCTCTCTAGGGGTTTTTTTGTTTGTTTGTTTGTTTATCCTTTATAAGGGTCTTATGACTTCCTATCAGACAAGGTAAATCAGAGAATTTCTTTATGGCCAGCTCTTATCCAGAAAGGTGGGAGAGGGTGAGAGTAATGTTTGTAGGTTTTACAGCTTGCATTGCAGGAGAGTGGTTCTAGTTTCTGCAACCTGCCTTGAGGGAGAGGAATTCTGGTTTCTATGGTTTGTTTCAGGGAAGAAAGAGTGGTCACAGACTGAAGGGCAGCAGAAGATCAGGAAGAGATTTTGCTTCTGGGGCCACTTCTGAGGCTGTCCAAGCTCTTTGGTTCAATGTACTCAGCATGCCAAAGTGCTATAATTTGGGGTATTGTTTTCTGAGCCCCAGCAAAGGATAAACTTACCTCCACTATTCTCTGCTCTCCACTTTTTTTTTTCTTCCTGCCCCATGTTTCTAGTTTCGTAATCCCTTTCCCAAGTGACTCAGTTTGTTGAGGTCAGCAGTCATTGCAAGAAGACTGTAGATTAAAGTATAGAATTTTATTGCCAAATTCTAGGTAGTCATATATTTAAAAGGTAATTTCCCTTTAATACATAATTCTGAGACCAATGTGTGTTTAGTGATCTCTTAACTTATTAATTTATGTTATATTTCACATTACCAGACTATATCAAAAATAAGAGTGTTATATATATGTATATATATATATATTTTATACACACACACACACATATATGTATTCATTTCTGGAGCTTGATAATGTGCTTCATCTATAAGATTCATATTTCATCAACTTGTCTAGGTGCTATATTTAACAACTTTTATGATAAATTATCTTTCTCATTCCTGGACTCCTGTAATGAATTCCCATGATTCAAGAAAATAGGGAAGAATCATGTTAAAGTGGACTCTAATAGCCTATGAAAAATATTTATCTGGTTCTACAAATATTTGGTGGAAAAGGTATACTTATCTGAAATATTATAAGATTCCTCAAAATAACATCTCTATCTCATTCTCATATAAAATTAAACTTATCCTTATTTTTTAATATGTAAATTGCTAAATGCAATGTACTTTTTATCTTAAAAAAGAAATTTTATTTAAATAGATGATTTCCTAAATCCTTGAATTTCTGAGAAAACAATCCAGTTGAAAAGGGATACAAAGAGGTTTTTTTTTTTTTAAAAGGGGAATCAGTCATATTTATAAAACATAAGTAACACAAAAATGCATCGTAGGTCATCAATACGACATAATCAGAAAACCTATAAATGATTTATTTCTAAAATGCCTGAACCATTAGATATGTTGTTTGAATGCTTAGATACCTTTCTCTTTTCTCTGATAAGCCAATTTCAAAAACATTAATAGGCACACAATTTGTTACCTTTTAGAACTTTTCAGAAGCACAGAAAACTGATAGCCCAGTACACTAGATAGTACCTGTTCATTCTCTATAGAGAAGGTATCAGTAAAGCAACATTTTATGGGATCACTTATAATCTCCTAAAATGGTACATTCATCATATGGAAAAGAGTACATTAGGACTTGTAGTTTTTTTTAATTAGATATTTTATTTCATTTACTAAATTATCACATCAGGGGATGACGTTCTTGAGTAACATTCTATCTAAGGAAAGATTTTTTTAGGGCTTCTTACCACTTTTTTGACATTGCAGTCAAAACTGTTATATAAAACTAATACAAAATTATCATCCTGAATACTTGGAGCTAATTCACTATTGAGGGTAAACAATCAAAAAGTAAATAAAAAAAAAATAGGAGAGCAAGAGCTATTCTTCTGATAAATTTTACCAATAACTTAAGGGATAAAAGAATTCCTGAAGAACTATTGATATTATAATTAAGAGGCACTGGAGGTCCAAAAACAAAACAAACTAAGATGTGTCTTTAGATTGTTAATTTGTGATCTTTCTGTCTTTTTGATGTAGGCATTGAAGGCTATGAATTTTCCCCTCAAGATCACTTTTGCTGAATCAGATAGATTTTGATAGCTTGTCTCCCCTTTGTCATTCAGTTCTAGGAATCTTTTAATTTCCATCTTAATTTCATCATTGATCCAATAGTCATTAAGCAACAGGTTGTTAAATTTCCATGACTTTGTGCAGAATAGAGTGTCTTTCTTGAACTCACTGATGAGCACACATGTGCATAGAGGGAAGTAAAACTCAGTGGAAATCAAGCAGGGGAGAGGCAGGAGCAGGGAATGGGTGAACACCTACCTAAGCAGTACAATGAACAATATCTATGTGATGAGCACACTTTAAACTCTGACTCAAGCATTACAAAGCCGATCCACGTAACCCAAAATATGTACCCACATAATACTTTGAAGCAAAACAAAACAAAACAACACAGTCTATGGCATGAGAGACAAACTCCTTCACACAAATAGGGAATATCACAAGGTCTATTGTGTTTTCCATCACTCCATTAGAGTGCAAAAGTTAATTTATCAGGAATGTATTATAGGAGACTGTTTTAAAATATCCAAATGATAGATACTCTCTTCCTGTTTTTAGAATAAATGACTTACTGTAATAGTGGAAATTACAGTTCTTGCTTCAAAAATTTCTGGGAAAATGAGCTATCACAAACCTTTAAATCTATTTGTCTGATCATTACAGCTTTCTTATTTCTCAAAATGCATTTTATTAAAAGTCTAAGCAGTTTTAAAATGTTAAAAATCATGTTTTGTAAACATACCTGAGTAAAGTTATACATTTTTAGTAATTAAAAAATCCTCATGTTCAAAAGCTAACTTGAGCAAATATAGAATAGATGACTAGAGTTTGATGGATGTGAGAGTGAAGTTTCTATGATAATAATATTTATATTGAAATTATGACAACACATTTCCTATTTAATGGTTATTACAAATATTAGTCATATAATATTCTATAGGAATATATGTGTATATATATTCCTTAGTCATTATGAAAATATTAAATTATCTGCTACTTTGCAGAATAAACTCCACTTTCACCATAATGTGCAAGCTTTTTTTAAAAAATAAAAAATCCTTAACTTACTGGCAAACAATACCTGCTTGCTATAAAACTTAATATTGAACACTAATAAACAACATTTAGCACCCACAGAAAAACTCTCTGTAAGAACTGCAAAAGTTTAAACCTAAATAGATTCAAGTTAATTTTATGGTATTTTACACAGAAGAATATTAATATGTAAATAGATGTTTTGATTTCAATATGTGCAATTTCATGTAGACTCTAAGACTTATTTATAAGTATAGATATAATACTTTTAAGAAATTTGTTTTTCCTTTTGAACATAAAATGGTAAAAGCACATGAACTGTTCAAACCATAAAATGAACAAAAGAACTATAAGTAATGCAGTAGCTTTGTTTAGTAATTAAGTGATTAATTCTTGATTAAGTATTAGAGACAGTAATGGCTATTACTCTAGCAGAAAAATAAATTACTTTGACCTGTAATTTACTGAAAATTCTTCTTAGAAGACTCTATACTTTAGCTTTGACTTAAAAGGCATAAACCTGAATAGATGTGGATATTCTTAGATAAATAAAAATCTAAATATCAATAACCATTCAAACCTCACAAATATAACATATAAAAAAGGAACAATGGACATTGAGTAAAGTGTCAAGTTATAACCAAACACTCTTGAATGCAGATAGTAATACAAATTTTGGGGGAGGAGGGGAATTTTCCAGTTGATTTATACAATTGTGCAAAATAACTACAAGACAATGACGGACATGACAGCATTTATTTCCCTAAATATCATTTATTAATTTATAAAGTGTATAAGAAATTCATTTTTAAAAGCTCTATGATATAACTTTGTCCATTTATTTCTGGTTATAAAGTGTTTACTCAAATTCCAGTAATTATTCAAATTACTCAAATAGATAATTTTCTATCTTAACTTTTTCCATTTATTTGCTAAAATGGATCTCATAGCCTGGAAACAATTGGCATTCTGCTGATGCTCCTGTTTTCTATCTGGATTTCTGAAATCATATTTTATATACTCATTCATATCTATCTTCTTTCTCTTAATGTTATTTTGGGAGACATGTCTATGATGTTGAATATAGCAGCAATTTATTTTTATTACCACATAGTATTTCACTGTTTGTATGTCAATTTATTTATGTATTCTAACTATTGATTAACATTTTTTAAAATTATTTTGTCACTCTTATAAATAGTGCTGCTATTGACATTGTTATTTTATACACAAGTATGCACAATTCTACTGGGAACATATGCAGGAATGAAACTCCTGTTCATATGGTAGACATGTGATCTGTATTAGTGGATAATACCCTATTATTTCCTAGAGTAATTGAAGCAATTTAAATTCTAAAAAGTAGGCAATAGTGTTCCAGACATTCCACTTTCTCTACAACAGTATCATCAGACTTTTAAGTCTGTTTATTTTGTTGTATGGGGTTATTTGTATTTTTTCTATTGACTTATTGATATTCACCATGTATTCTGGATTTGTCTTAGTCTACTCTATTGATTTAAAAATAGATTCTCTTTTTCTGTGCTTTGCACTTTCACTTTCCTATAGGAGTCTTTTGGTGAACAGAAGTTTCTCATTTTAATATACTATATTTTATCAATATTTCCTTTATTATTTCTTTTATAATTGGGGCTTTGTTGTCAAAATCTGCATATATTCTTCTTATGTATTAAGCACTCTGATTTTTTTTCCTATCTCGTCCTTTCCTTTCTGCCTCTGCATCTGAGTTATTTCTCAAGGTTTTTAATGTTTTTATTTATTTATTTATTTCTTGGACTTTAGCTTTCCATTTACAGTTTTTTTCATGTTGATTTTGGAAGGAAGAATTAGGAAACCTTGTGAATTTGCCATCTTGGCAGTAAGTTTCAAAAATAACATTCATTTTAGGAAATTAACATGTATTGGTCATGTATTATATATCAGATGCCAAGGATGTATGATGAAGACATGCCTTTATTTTAAGACATATCTTCATTTTGATACACTATAGAAAAAGATATATAAACAGGTAAAAATAATGATGCAAATGCATTAAAGCTAACTACGTTTGTGTGGGACAACAGAAGCACATTATTTAGCCAAGCCTGGTAGAGGTCAAAATGTTTGAAAAAGATTTCTAGAGAATAAGATTCCTTTTGACTTTAGACTTCATGATTTTTCTTGCCAGTAGTCTTCAAGTTGAAGTAGCACTGGCGGAGTCTTGGCCAGAGTGTCAAACCCAAAGCTAAGTACAGAAAAATGGAGCCATGAGACAAACATTCAGCTGGATACATATCATATCTATTGAGAATAAAAGAGTTCTCAACAGCTTTAATTAGTCTAATTGTACCAATTAGAAACTGAATTGAATAGAAATTGCGTTACAGCATTGAGAATCAGTTAACTTCTAAATCATCATTTATTCATTTAAATGATGACTAGAAATTATTACTGAGGTCATTCTACAGATTTTTGCAAATCTTATTCAGTGTGACTTTCTCTGCAACATATACCCATTATACGTATTACTGTTCAAATTGTTTCTCTCCCATTAATTAGGAGGCAAGTGGATTTTCACTGACCTTTGACTGATAACAGAGCAAAACACGACAGGAGAAGGAGAGAAAGAATTTTCATGTTCTGACTATTAGAACCCCTGACTGTTAGCACTGGAGCTATGATGTGGAAAATCTCATTGGTAATAATGATCCATTATATCCTCTATGTAAAAGCTAATAATCAGTAACCTAATTAATTATATAGGTTCTTTTTAGAATAAATAGTTAGAAATAGTCCCTTATTCTTAGTAAAATTGATTCGAGAAAGACAAACCATATTCTGTGATTCTGCTTATTACCCCTCTCTTCCTGCCTCTTTGATTTTATCCAGAATATCCCTGCATAAAATGAATACAAATTCCAATTAAATCATAAAATTTTAAAGAACCATGATATGTTCTAATTTATACCTAGCTCTCATATTCAAATATATTCAAATATCACCATTTTTCTATTTTCAATTTTAAAGAATACAATGGAAGTGAACATTTTAATGCTATCACAGTGATTAAAGGTGAAAGGCTGAAAGATGTTAGTTCAGAAGAAAAAAAACAGAAATACGGTTGTGAACTTCTCCACTTTAGAAACAAAAATTGGATTTGAAAAGACATCAAAACATATATGAACACACTAGGGGTTGATTGTGTTCTCTGCAATCTTCAGAAACACATCAAAGAAAATCTAACAAGCAACTTCAAAAGCCTGTTAGTCTCACTGCAAGCTGCAGTTCAGGGAGAGAGGGCCTGTTAAAGGCCTTATTGAGTAAAATGACAGTATCTACAGACAACATGAAGAGATTGACCTATAAACAATTTCTTGAAAAAAATCACCAAAGATAATACAAATTTCATCTAGAAATCAAAATAACACCAATGTGTACTATGTTACAAGAGGTATAAAATGGAAGCAAGCAATATAAACAGTGAAAGAAAGACACAGTTCATTGAAATTGCATTCATATATAAGAGAGTTTTAATATATGTTAACAGAGAAACAAGATAGTGATTAAAAATATTTAACATGAACTTTCTGAAACATAAGATAAAGATAAGTCAAAAGTAAAACTGCTTAATTAAAAAGACTTGTTGAATAAATATAAACTCATTTGTCTTTTCAATTATTCAAAAACTAAAAACCTAAAAGCATACCAGGATTTAGAAGAAGGCAGAATCTAAGTTCTCTCTTGTTGTATTTAATTTTTTTTAAAGATATTTTAACAATAAAAATAGTTACATGGCATTGCTAATTATATCAAGAATGCTTAGCTCATTTTTAAGGAAATCAAAAGAACCTACAAGATATAAGGAAAAGCATAAATAGTAACAAACATTCTATATACCTGAAATAACTCCCACTAACATGTTGGTGAACATTTTTTCATGCATAACTTATGCAAAAACACATGTATATGATGAAGTAATCTTGTTAATGCTATTGATGTACTTTATCATTTGTTGAGAACATGATGGATTAGATGCTATAATGCCTTGGTCAGATACCTCTTTCAAGATCCCAGAACCTTTCTCCAAGCTGTCAGAAGTGCTGTATTATAATGCCTTAGAGCAGAGTCTGTCCCCTGGGAATGCTTTCCTTTTTAAGGAAGACAGTTGTGCTCAAGGCTTTACCTACTCTGCAAGCAAAGACCTCCCAGATTCATTGACTGATAAGTATGTAAGACTGTCTAGTTCCCTTATTTCAATTTGGTATGCATCTAAAGGTCCTTCAAGGCTGAAAACTTCATGTTGAATCAATTGAGGACTCTGTCGTTACAGTATCACAATGAACTTTTTTCTGT
Organism: Mirza zaza; assembly: GCA_008750895.1. NCBI lineage: Eukaryota > Metazoa > Chordata > Mammalia > Primates > Cheirogaleidae > Mirza > Mirza zaza. The sequence continues at coordinate 20,132 of VSMD01120954.1, read as the reverse complement.
CCAATTCTTCTTCCTTCACATTTATAGTTTTTGTTCCTGAGAACAATGACCAATAACTATTACTATGCAAATCTCAGATTCAGAGAACGTTTCCTGGAGCATCTGCCCAATAACACTCTACCAAGAGTTGTCCTTAGACCAACTTTAAAATGGTGATATAATATATTAGGCTTTTAAGATGTTTGAGGGAATAGAAGTTTAAATCAAATTAATGGTGTTGTAGAATATTGATTCATTAGAAAAAACTATAATGTTCTTCAGTTGTTCTCAAACAAATTACTTTAACTCCCAGTCTAAGTAACTTACAAAGTTATGATAGGTCGAGTTAGGTTAGGTTGCACAGTAAATGAAGCAATGCAACTTAAATAAAAAGATGTTTATTTCTCTCTCCATAAACACATGCTTTCCTGGATTTAAAAAACAGACAAAAGGCTCGATGCATATATGGAAACACCTAGTTTTCAATTCCTCTTTCATCTTTCCTCTATGTATAATTTTGAGAAAATTACTAACTTCACTGTGCCTCAATTTGTTTATCTGTAAAATGTAAATATTTTTACCGCCTCGGTAAGTGGTTCCAAAGATTTACTGTGTTAAAGTATGTATTAGGATTATGCTATAATAATGCTGAGGGAAAAAAAGAAAACATATCTCAAAACTAAAATAAGAATTACTCATTTCACAATTATGCTTCTGCAGATTGGCTGAGATTTAGCTGTGGTTTGGCTGATCACATTTGGACTTTGCTGCACTTGGCTGGGCTTCAGTCTTCTTGTCAGATCTTGGTTTGTTCCACCTACGTCTCTTCACACTAAGAAGCAGGCTAAAGGGGCAAGAGCTGCCTGAGTTAAGCTCCTCTTACGGCAGTTGGCAAAGGCGAGAAGAGGCCAATCAAACCCGCACATGCACACTAAAAGAGTCAGCCCAGGTTTGCTCACATTCCATTGGCCAAAAAGAGTACTCAGACAAATCCAAGATCGATGGGTTTATACATTCCTCTCAAGGAGGTGTGTTCATTGGTTGAACACAAATATACATGTACGCATGTGTATAAACCATATAAAATTACCAAATTGTTAGATCAGAAATCATTCAAGTATTTTCAATGTATAACATTTTAACTATACCACATCTGTCTTTTGTTCAAGATGACTATTGTATCTCCAGCAACATATTTTTATTTAAGCTACAAAAAGGAAGAATACTGAGAGAATGAGATTTTAAGTTCTTGTAGGGGCACTTTCTGAAATTTGGAAGGAAAAAAACACACACTTCAAATTATCTTATCAGAAAGAACTTAATCAGATAATTACAACTAGCTTCAAGGGAGGCTAAGAAACATAGCTTTCATACCATGTACCCAGTCAGAAACAACATATTACATTAAATAATAAGGGGAGAGAAAATATTGAAGGACAGATTGTTATCTTTCTAAAGTATACCCCTTCAGCCAATTAGATAAGCCACACACTCTTCTTGGTACAATTAAAATGCATTCTCCATTTTCTAAGAGAAACAATCCCAAAGTTCCACTTAGCTGCTTTATAAAGCTGAAACTCTAGTTAGAGTAGAGATTAGCCGTCAACAGCTAATGATCTACACATCATTGGATAAAGATATAGTTCTTCATATTTTAATTGGTGAATTATCTGGCTGTAAAATGCTCAGGATACAACAGTAAAGAAAGTACAGCTTGTCTGAAGCAAAAACTCCTATCAGGAAAAAAAAGGAGGAGGACTGGAAAACAAATGAGCCGTTGAAGCACTGTCATGATCAAGTCTCACTGGCAGGGAATGAGAGCACTTCCTTCTCTTCCTGTAGTGTAAGCGCCTCATACTGGCAGGCTCTGCTTTCCTTTCTTGGAGATTTGTCCTTGTCTAGTATCTACCATTGCCAGATTGAAGTGGACATAGGGGTCTATGCTCTTCTCTGGGGCTGTAGGTCTTGTAGTTGGCTTCCTTCTGTGCTTGGAGGTTGAGTATTACAGAAATGTACATTATAGGATTGTGGCTTCCTTGACAAAATATTCTATCCAAAATTTGGCAGGTGTTTGATATATTGTTAATATCATGTATAATCTCTGATCATTTACTTAGTAGCTTGTGAGCTTGTATTAGATGTAATGGTGACTCCAAAGATATGTCTATGCCCTAATCCCTGGAACCTGTAAATGGCAAAGAGTAAATAATGCCTTATATGATGAAAAGATGTAATTAAGAATCTTGAGAAAATGAATTTATCCTGACTTATACAAATATGCCCTAAGTGTACTCATATACATTCTTATAAGTGCATGGCAGAAAGAGATTAGACACAAACAGAGGGCAGAAGACACACATACAGAGGAGAGGGTGACTGGAAATTGGAGACAGGGATTGCAGTGATATGGCCCCAAGCCCAGGAATGCCAAGGAGTGCTGGGTAGTCCCTATAAACCAGAAGAGGCAAGAATCTGGTTTACCTGCAGAACTTCCAAAGGGAGCACGTTATTGCCTAAAACTTGATTTTGGATGTAAAGCCAACAGAACTGAGAGATAATAAGTTTTTAAGCCACTGAGGTTGTGGCCATTTGTTATGGTGCATCTAGGAAGCAAATACCAATCTCAGCTCCTTCTCCTATCCATCCTTCCTTCAACCTAAACCTTGAGGTGTCAAAAGGAAAGGCTTGGGTAATAACATAACAATATTAATTTTATCTTTATTGCTGGTTGCCATTTTTGGTACAGCTTGTGTCCACAATCTCATCTTTGATTCTGGGTGAAGCTTCAAAGACATCATTTATTACAGATTATAAAGAAATTAAAGATTATGAAGATGTAGTTTGCATTTTCAATTTTTTAAGTCTCTAAATTATGGGACTCATGGTCATCATGAATTGCATATCATAAGCAGAGCAGTATTCATTTATATTTCATTAATACTTGCAGACCAGCAAACTGTAGCCTGAATTTATCCCTTTATAAATTATTTTCCAGAAAATAGCTAGAATTGGCCAAATTAATCAACACTTTAAATTTTCCCTTCATTTTCTCATGGTTGTCCTTGTTGCCATATGTACTATTTTCAAGGTAATGTGGGCGTCAGTTGAACATTTTGGCCTACAAAAGGCTAATAAATAGATTTACAACCTGTGTTATCTAAGTTAGCTATGTCTTTTTTTTCTAACCACTAAGTCAGTGCTACATTTTTAGTTTGTATCATGAGTAGCATTTCACATCCAAATTTCAAATTCTTCATTACTAAAGGTTAGCTTTACTTGTAAATTACATGAAATCCAAAATTTCAGTAGACTGCAAAAGGCAGTAGGTTTCTTTTTGCTATATCTAGATATTTCTGGCCTAAACTCAATGGCCACCTCAGGGTCAAAGCAGCTGCTCTGGTTACAGCCAGTTATAATCATAGGACTGCCTACAGAACTGTGGAAAGACATGAAAAAGGGCATTTCTCTCTTTAAAAACACTTTCCAGAAATAATGCACAATCCTTCCAACTCTCAACCATCAATTAGAACTTAATTCCCATATCTGTTGGTGAGGGCAGTAAAGAAATAGTGTTTCTTTCATTTGGCCATGTGCCCAGATGGAAATTTATAATTTCTATTTCTTTGGAGGAAAAAAAAAAAAATAAAGAGGACAAGATCCTATGGGTGGGAGGGACTGGTAGCTGGCCTTTTTGCTACAATAGATAATATGTGCAGCAAAAATAGTTTTATCTGATACTATTACTCTTCCCTACCAGATGTCCTTTACTGTTCATTTTAAGTGTTTCTGTGTTCATGTGTTATTAACTGGAATTGCAGTATGTTTTCAAATATCACCAAGTTTAGGGCAATGTTCATCAGATATAATTACCACTGTATATTTATGTCTTGCACTCTCCTGTGGCAGTGAAAGTGTAAGGCGCTATAAAGTAATAAATATTCATAGGTTTCTTGCTAGACAAAATATATGGCAAAGGTAAAGTGTGTTTGTAGTTTGAATATACATATATATTGAAAACACTGCAATTGTTTAGTAAATATGAAGCCAAGCAAATTAATTTGATAGAAAATAAGAGAAAAAATACTTCTAATATTTGAAGGTCAAAAACATACTAATAATAGATATTGGACAGAGTGATTAAATTTTACAATGACAATGAAAAATACTCTCTTCCATCTTGTATATCAAGAGGGAAAGATGAGAAGTATAACGAAAACTTCCAATGAAAGGCAACAGTCAGGACTAAAGTGTTTGTAATCTTCAGATCATAGGGAAAACAACTGACTGAGCTCTTAAATATTGATCTCAAGACAAACAAATCTGTGACTCTAAAGGGGTTCAGGAAATTAAGATTAGTCCCAAGAAAGGTTACTATTTCTCATATCATGGAAACTACAAGCATGCAGAGCCAGTGGAAATAAGAACAATTATGTCTGACCCTTGACCTTTGAACCAAAATAAGTGTTCTTTTGTTTTTAGATCCCAGTGGTCAAATAAGCAATTGGTATGATTGTCACCTTGTAGGCAATAAAGGAAATGTGAATTCTGTAAGTGTGCTAAAAATTCTAAGTACTGTGATGCAAATCTAATGAGAGGTTTACATTATCTCTGCCAATAGCTATGCTAGGTTGCCTACAAAAGAACAAACAAACCAACACCAATAATAAGTCAATGATAATGGAATCCTGGTTCAGAAAAAATATATCTGATTTGGTCCACCAATGCCCAGCAAGCAAGATATTGGAAGAGATGTTGGAATTAATTTTCAAAAAAAAAAAAATGTTTGCAACTGCAATGAGAAGGGATTGCCACATATTTGACAAATAGATATAAATTATGAATAGTATCACCGTAGTTAGAAGTTCTGACTTAGTAAGTAGATTGCTATATTATAAATCCTAGTTTTTCCACCTTCTAGTTTTGTTATCTTGGGCAAGTAACAACCAGTATAAACTTCAGTTTCCCCATAAGGAAAATAACAAGTTTCATAACTCCTTTTACCTGATAGAACTACATAAGGAGAAAATGAACTAATGCAATTAGAGCAATCCATACAATGCTTACTTGGCACTTAGTATTTAATGAAAGTTCATATAATCATTTTTTTTTAATTAAAAGAGTTAGACTTTGCCTACGTTAAATAAAATAATAACATACTTTTTGCTCAATTATGCTTTTTCGGTTAAATATAATTGGCATGTTTATCATTATTTTCAAAACAATAAAAATAAAAAGAAGATAGGAAGAAATAAAAAGACGTATATTATTAAGTAGCTCAATTGTTAAACATAATTGTACTCCACTATTACTTTGTAAATATCTCCTGTTTAATAAAGATTCAATTTCCAAACTTTCTTATAATTTATTTTACAGTACAAAAAAATCAGAGCATATACATGACTCCAATTTATACTTTTGCCTGCTTATGCTACATCTGTTTTTATTCTGTATTTGCTTTTATTTTACTCACTTCAGCAAAGCAAAAGAGAAAAAGCAGTAGAATATTCTAGAAATCTATGCATCACTATCAGTTTATATCCAATTAGGAACATATTTATCTTTAAAGTATGATACTTATTGTGAATGTATTCACTTGAATTTGCATCAAATATTTATTTTACATGACAATTACAAATTAAAACTGCTCCCCTTTATAACTATTCTAACAGTTTATTATATTTAACAACCTACTTTTCACTTTTAAATGGCAGATAACTGTTCTCAGATATATACGTCAGGACACATTAAAACAGAAAACTATAAGGTTTTTGCATAGTTGCTTAATGATTCTGATGACTTGGTCATATTTCCTAGGCCAGATTTTGGCTATTTTACTTATTACCTGGTGATATTAGGAAGCTATTTAGAAAAGCATGCTTCAGTTTCCTCATCTGTAAAATGGGGATATTAATTGTACTTGCCTAAAAGTATTTCTATGATGTTTGAATGAATTAATAGGATAAAGTGTTTAAAAGTATGACTGCAAAATAGTAAACAAGGAAAAGATAGTCATTGTAACTATTACTATGTGACAAGTATATTGCTAAAAGATACACCTTTTAAGTATCATTTTACAAATGAGAAAATTGAGGATAAAAGATGTTAAATGATATCATGATGGTCTTTCAGTTAATAAATTCTAAGGTTTGGTTTCAAATCTAGGTTTATCTGCCACTGTAGCCAGTGATTGCTTCACAACTATTTAAGTTATCTCTTTCTATTTCCATACTATAATCTCTAGAAGCTTCAGATGGGTTAATACATAGGAAAAAAAAAACTGATTTCAATACCTTTAAAAGTCAATGATTGCCTAAAAGGAAAGATATTCACATGTTCAGTTCAAATAAGAGAATCTGCATTAGAACTTTACCAATGAAATAACTGGTTCTCCCATACTGCAGTGTAATCTGTCAGAAATTTGATTGAAAATGCTGTCACAGTAAATAAGTTTTCAACTGACCTTTAAAAGCCATATATAGTGACCTAGACACGTGGGAATTAATTAATTAACTCAGCATATAAATCAATTTATCTTATGTTCTCTGGCAAACTAAGTTTCCTTAATAGTGTTTTTTATTAGAACTGGGCAATCTCACACATATATATTTTTTGTGCATTATTTATTCTAGTTTAATGACCGGTTACTTAAAAACAAGTTTATCTCGGTGTTTTTAGTCACAGTCATAATAAATTAGAGATAATTTTATTACCTGTAAATTTTGTGTAGTTAATTTCTAATTTTACATCCTTTCAAGGCAATAGAGATTAGCAATACAGTTGATGATCATAAGGCATATTAGTCAGGGTTCTCCAGAGAGACAGAAACAATAGGATACAGAAGAAGGGATTTATTAGGGGGTAAAATTAGCAATACTTAAATCCTTATAAAGTTAATAGATCTTATGTTAAATGATAAAGAAATAAAAGAAGAAAACAAAGATATTTGCTTAATATATGTGTATATACATAGAAATATATTCTCAAAAACATAATGTGGAAATACTCATAACGATTGTTTCTGTAACTGGTCATGTAATCATAGCTGGTATATGTAACTACCTTCTATTACCCATTCTGTGTTCCCTTTGTCTTCAGAAAGTACCTCAGCTGGTTATGGTTCTTTACCTGGCAGGATGACCCAAACCTTCATTTCTGAAAGGTCTGGGGCATTCCTAGTCCTGCCTGGACTGAATTATTGTAGCTTCTCATTGACCTTAATCACAGTATGTAGTAAAACCAAGAGTTGCCCTGGGGGATCTACTGTATCCCAGATATATGCTTCCTTTCCTCCTCTGTAGAGTAATAGTCCAGTTTCACCTTGGCAGTCCAGATCAATTTCCCCGGCCAACGGCATAATTTCCTTTCTTAGGTTGCTGACTTAGAGGCATGGGGAGCCCAAAGCAGCTGGGTGATAGCATTAACTTCCAGCTCAATGGAATCACTGCTGTGACTCCTGGTAGATCTCTCCTTCTGAAGCTAAGACCTGTACTGTAGTCCAGTAGAACATAACACCACAGGAATAAGAAGAAAAACTTTCTAGTGGGTCACTAGGGGTAATGGTGACTGATGCCATTCCCATGTCCTCCCTTTAATTCCTAGATTCATGGATCTTGGCTATAGGAGAAACAGTACCATATACTGTTTAGATGCTGATTTAGAGGACAGACAACCTTCTGAAGAAACTTGTCTAGCCCTGCAAAGTGTTATCACCCAGCTGGCACTGTAAATGCGACTTCAAAAGGCCATTCCACACTTCTATCAAGCCAACTGCTTTAAAAATGCATTAAACACTACTTTCAAAAATAGACTTTTGAATGATTTCCATTAAAGAAATCATGTTGAGAAAGTTTTAATCGTACCAAGGATATCACACGATCATATATATGTAGGTCAACTTATAAAAGAATTCTCTTACTAATGCTGCATGCAATCATGCCTCAGTCTCTATTAATACCTATATACTTCATCAAGTACCTAGCATTCTAGTCAATTATAAATTAATTTTTAAATGTAGACAATTACTACACAATGGACAGATGAGGCTTAGGTTCATATTTCTTATTAGCTTTAAAACTATGAAAGCTATGTGCCGAACTTCATTACATACGTATGAAGTAATCTCTAATATGTGGCCAATGCAATCATTTAAAACCCTCTTGCATTGTCCATTATTTATCTTAGTCATTCTGTCATTCAGATAAAACCAAAGACAATGATAATTCACTTGAATTTTATGCTATAAAGTTTCCATCAACTAAAAAACTCTTTGCTCCATTACAAATCTATAAAGGCCTTATAAACATTTGCTCCCATTTGCTTAGAATACTTAATAAGTTTATGTCTAACCTTTTCTGATATGATGCTCCTTATTTCAATCTCATTGAACTATAAAATAAATAAATAAAAAGCCTTCTTCTGGCAGCCTGGGGAGGATCTCAATTATGTTTATTGCAGCTGAATATATCTTTACCATACTGGTACCCTTGAGTACCTCAGAAACATGTTAATCCAGGTGTTAACACATTTCAGAATGGCAGCAATTTATGTGATCTCTTTATCCATATTAAAAACTACAGACATATTAAGTAATATAGGGCTTATGTAGCATCAAAATAAACTGTTGTAATATGCCATATGCTTCTCAGATAGTAAATGTGAGTTGTAGTTTTTCTAACTTGCAACGTCTCTGTAAGGTGTATGATATTCCAAGTCAAAAGAGGTGAAAATTCTGTACAGGTTACTATAGAGAACATGCATATCTGTCTAGATTCTATTTGCTCTTAATGGCCAATTGCAATAACCAGGCCATATTTCTGGAGAGAAGCTGAATTGAATCATGGGTGCTTTATTCAGGGGCTAATTCTTCTCAGGGCTTCAGTAATCCATTAATCTTTTTGTATAAGATTGTTGAATGGGGCTCTGTAATCAATTAGATGATATTCTTTCTGTGCATCACAGATTCAGATACAATGCATCTATCTTTGAAGACAGCTTTAGCAAATGCTATCCTATATTTTGCATATTAATCAAAGTAGCAGGAAGCCACTATTGTTATATTTTATGAACTCAGCAATGAATCTAAGTACAGACCATCCCTGACTTACGATAGTTTGACATATGATTTTTTGACCTTACAATGCTACAAAAGCAATAGGTATATAGTAGAAACCATATTAAGAATTTTGAATTTTGATCCTTTTCTAAGCTAGTGATAGACAGTACAAATACTCTTTTGCTATGTTGACAGAGGCAGATAGCCACACTGCAGCTCCCAGCCAGCCACATGATCACAAAGGTAAAGAACCAATACTTTTCAGTGTACTGTGTTGCCAGTGTTTTTGGATATTGTTTCAAGTTTTTTCATCCCATCATGTCTACAAAATATGTCCTTTCTACTTAATGACATTTTCAATTTAAATAGTTTTATCCAGACATAACCCAATGGTAACTACAGTAGCATCTATATATTTATTATTTCAAATCTTATTTCTTAACCCTTGTGTTATCACTAGACCAATATAAACATGTTCACTCATAGCTTATTGTTGAACCATTTACTTCGTATTATCCCAACTGGTCTTTCTCCATTTAAAATGAATAAAAAATAATTAAAATTAACTTTATGAAAGTTCATTCTCAGTTTTGGTAAAATGTAGAAACAATGTCTTTAGATAGTAACACTAGAAAACATTTCTAAAAGACCATATTTGAAGAAAAATACTGTGAGTAGCTAGTTTATGCATTATGGAATTATTTGCATGCTAACTGAAATACTTTCTTGGATGAGAAGGAAGGCTCCTCCTTCACTGACCAAACATCAGTGCCCATAGCACGGGTGGTATCTTCATCCCAGAGAAAAATTTGTATGTAATAATCTCTAAGCACTATATACCATATTATTTCAAACTTGCACAGAGTTAAGCCCATATATAATAAGGTGAAGGGCCAGTGAATAGACAGGAATGTAGGGAACACAGGCTAATGCAATAATAAAGACAACAGGCTTTGAAATTGGTCTTTCTAGTTTTGAATACCAAATACTTGTGTTCTTGAGCAAGCTGTCTAGCTTCTCTGTTCTAATATTTTCTCATTCATGCGAATGAGATGATAACTGTACCCCTCTAGAAAGCAGATTGTGAGGATTAAAGAAGATTTAGCAAATGAAGAGAACAAATCAGTTTCTGGATATGTGAGATGAGATGTTTTTACTGGGAATTGATGGAAACTTCAAATCAAACCCTTAAAGAGATTGTTTAAAATGATAGGGAGAAAGCTTCATGGTTGAGTGATTGAATGAATAAATGTCAACTGTTACTAGAAAAAGTAAAGAGTGAGAAGGATCAAAATAAAACAACATTTATAAGAATTTTCTGTCTTTTCCGTCATTGATTATGATTATGCTAGCAACCTTTTAGATGATACCTTCTTTGTCAACATTTTATTTTTTGTTCTTATCAAAATATGGAATTAAAATAACTTCTTCAAATTAAATAGTTTCTATATATAACTATATATAGGATTAATTACATACTCAGAAACTAGGTGTTAGTTAAATGGTGAAATATATGATTTATTTTTGGCAATGTTTTCCTCTTAATAGAATTCAGAGGGTTTTTTTTCTTTTTTTAGTGATTAAAATATAAATAACCAGCTGTATTTAAAAGCATAGGTTCATAAACAGAGTCCTAGATACTTCTGATATTGTTTCTCTTAAGCTCTGTTCTTTAAAAAAAAATACCAATATTTATTATATTTTGAGATAAACACTGGTATCAATATTGATTGTATTTAACTGAATATTTGCCATATTTCATTTTTAGCAGATTTATTTGATTGTTGAACTCAGTTGCAAAGCAGTTGAAATATCAATTCTAGTTAGAAAAAATATATTTAAAAAATTATCTTTAGAAAACATATTAAAAATTATATTTATAAAATTTCTCATTTTTCCTGGGAAAATGGAATATATATAAATTAATTGTACACTTTTATATTCAAACCACAAACATTTCCTACAGGAATATGAAAAAAGTATACACAGTCCCCTACATTTACATATTTGAGTTTGTAAACCACTGCATATTTTATATGGAGAAGATTATTTTCTGGTTTTATGAAGATAATATGGCAAACTACCTGTATGCTGATGTAGTCTTTAACTGGAAAATTTTGATAATAAGGTATTCTTATTACAATGAAGATTTACTATATTTAGTATTGTTTTCAAAGACATAAAATACAAAATAAACAAATAAAATACCTTTTCCACTTGGCTTAACTCATTATTTTGAGTGAACTGGATTATCACTTTTGTGCTACCCCCTATAATAGAAAGAATAGAAAAATTGGTGTATAAATTGATATAACTTTTATTAAATAACAGCATTTTTATTTTCTGAAAGATACTAATTTCAGCATGCGTGGTGGCTCACGCCTGTAATCCTAGCACTCTGGGAGGCCACGGCAGAGGATTGTTCAAGGTCAGCAGTTGGAGACCAACCTGAGCAAAAGCGAGACCCTTGTCTCTACTAAAAATAGAAAGAAATTAATTGGCCAACTAAATATATATAGAAAAAATTAGCCGGGCATGGTGGCACATGTCTGTAGTCCCAGCTACTCAGGAGGCTGAGGCAGTAGGATTGCTTTAGTCTAGGAGTTTGAGGTTGCTGTGAGCTAGGCTGACACCATGGCACTCTAGCTCAGGGCAACAGAGTAAGACCCTGTCTCAAAAAAAAAAAAAAAAAAAAATGATATTAATTTAAACTTAATGTAGTAACATTTAAAGAAATTTCCTATATTTATACTGAATAGCACAAATTATAATAATATATATATATTATTCATTATGAAAAGCTATTCTAACTTTAAATTATTATGCATTTATTGAGTTTGTATTATGTGGCAGGCACTTGCTAGCCAAGGATACAATGATAAATAAGACATGAACCCAAACCATGTCTATAATTTATCGACATGTTTCAGCATTTAGTTATACTTCATTAAGTTTCAAGTATGAATAAACATGAATAAACTATGTTGATTTATCTTGTTTTTCACAGACTATTTGGATTAGGGATAAAGAACAAAACAGCCTTTGCTTCCTGGTAGCACAGTTATCACAGAAGAGGGCATGTACTATGCATAGTAAGACAATCAATCATTTATCTGAACCTCCCTGATGGATAGATGTATGCTGGTTATATACTCATTAATGTTATTAATATCTGAGAATGTTTTATAAACAAAAAGTAGAATGCACTGAGTTCTTAGAATGAACCTATGTCTCAGATAACAAGATTAAATAGTCTTAAACATAAATGGATTTGACATTGGAGAGCCCAATTTATTTTTTAAACAAGCAATAAAATCTGTTTTATTTATTTGTAGTATATTTATTTGGAAAGCTGTGATCATTATTCATACACACACTAAAAATTACTGAGCATAAAAGTCTTTAGCCACTCTTACAAAACCAAACAAAAACACTTTTCTGTTTTGTATCTGCAATGACTTCTGATGCTAACTACCTGGAGTTAGGCCAAACTTCACAAGTTAAGAGTGGAATCTTCTACAAGACTACTCTCATTTGTAACACCAGCCACAAACTTAGGGGTTTCCAGGGCCACCCTCACTTCTGACTATAAATTCAGGGGTTCCAACTAGTTCCTTAGGTTCAGTGATTTACTAGGATGACTCACAGAACTCAAGAAAGTGCTATACTTATAAATGTAGTTTTATTATCACAAAAGGGAAACAAATCAGAACCAGCCAAAAGGAGAGATGAAAGGTATGAGACCTGGGAAGGTCCCAAATATAAAATTTCCCTTAATCTCTCCCATGGGATCAGGGCACAGTGTCACCCTCCCAGCACTTTGATGTATAGCAATGTACACAAAATATTGCCAAATAGGAAATCTCTCCTAAGCTTTGGTGTCAAGAGCTTTTGTTGGGGTTTTATTATATAGCCATGATTAATTGAATCATTGGCCACAAGGCTGAACTCAATCTCCAGTCCCTCTTCCCTCTTCAGAAGTTAGGTTGATATCATGTGATTCAGACTCCCAACCCTTTAATCACATCTTTGGTCTTTCTGGCAAGACCAGCCTTCACACTGAAACATCCCCTAGCTAAAATTATCTAGGTGTACTTGAATGTTTATAGTAGCACAATTCACAATTGCAAAGATACAGAAACAACCTAAGTGCCCGGTAATCCATGAATGGATTAATAAAATGTGGTATATGTCTACCATGAAGCTCTATTCAGCCACAAAAAACAATGGTGGTCTAGCACCTCTCGTATTATCCTGGATAGAGCTAGAGTCCATGCTATTAAGTGAAGTATCACAAGAATGTAAAAACAAGTATCACATGTACTCACCATCGAATTGTTATTAACTAATCAACACTTATGTGCACATATAGTAGTAACATTCATCTGGTTTAGGGCAGATACTGGGGAAGAGGGATGCATGAATTCACACCTAATGGGTGCAATTCGAGATGTCTGGGGGATGGGCAGGCTTGTTGCTCTGACTTGGACAGGGCAAAGGCAATATATGTAACCCAAGTGTTTGTGCCCCCGTAATATTCTGAAATTTAAAAATATAAATAAAGAAATATATAAAAATACATAAATAAATAAAACTATTTAGGGCCCCATCAAGAGTCACATTGTTACCATAAACTATCAGGGCTTAACATGAATAACAAAGACATCACTAGCAGGAAATTCCCAAGATTCAGAGGCTATTTCCCAGGAACTGGGAACAAAGTCCAGTCAAATTTGTTATTTCAGTTGTGTAGAGGCTACCTCCTGGGATCTGAGGAGAAGAACAGTTACATTTTTTAGTATACAATAATATCACTTTTAGCAATTCCATCTGAAAACCTAGCCATCCTCAGACTTTGAATTATTTTAGAATTCTTTAAATTATTTCTCTAACTGTTCTCAGCATCTCCTCCTTCACCTACTCTGGCAAGTGTTTCTTGATTTTCTCTCTACAGATGATTTCCTTGCCTGTAGAATACTTTTCATACTCATCACATTAGCTTAGGTTCTTACTAACTAAATCCTGGCCAGATATCATAGCCTTATAATTAATTCTTCATCCTCTTAATCTCTTCACTTCAAACAGCCAAGTACTCTGCCGCCAGAAGGATATATTCTTGTCTTCTCAAAAATCTTTAATATCTCCTCATTGACACATTAAATGTCAGACTTCTTTTTCTGACTTTGAAAGTTCTTTAGTCCATTAATGGAATCCTCCAAATATTTTTAGCATCTACAACTTCATATTCTACATGTTATTAATACCAGGTAGACATTTGTCCTGCATTAAAATTAATTTGCTGTTTATGCATTTTTCACTATATTTAGTGTCCGGAGTTCATATATTTTGTCTTATTCATTGTTTTATTTACCTTGTGTTTAGTAAGTTTGCACAGATGTACTATATATGTGTCTAGAATAGTGTCTGGAATAGTAGTCCTTATTAAGAGTAGGTATTTTCAGTTACCTAATTCCCTAACACCAAAGCCAAATGTATTTGACCTTTTTAATTCACTAGATGGGGGCATTTTCCAAGACTAAACACAGTAAAGGGTCTCTAAACAGAGGTTTCAGATACTAATAAGCAAAAAATCATCAATGATCAATCAATCCACAATTTTAGCTGCAAACATGAGCATCTACATGTAAATAATTCACCTAATTCCATTTTTTTTGACTATTGAAAATCAATTTTCCCTCAGAGCAGAGTTTTTTCACTCAGCTCATCTAGCTCTAAGTCAAGGGTCTCTGAGTGGTATGCATTCCTTTTCTCTTTCTCTTATGATGCATCTCTGCAATTTATGTATTAAATGATAGTTACTCAGCACCACCAGACCCCTATATAGTAATGGGGTTCATGATATGCAACTCCAAAGTATGGCACTTTGTCATTTTGAGAAAATTCTAGAAACAGGAAGATCTCTCTCAACCTCCCTGAGCTGGAGCTACTCCCCTGAAGCAAGTCAGAAAACCTTGGAAAGCTGCTCTCTGATCTCCCACTCTTCTAACCATGGTTATCAGAAATATGCCCTTCCTGTATCTGGAAGAAAGGAACACTTTTATCTCTGAAGACATAGGAACACAGAAAAATCTGAATAAATGGGCCTTGCTATGTTCCCTTCAGTTTCTTATAATTAGATGACACTTTTTTAAAATCCAATCATACTTTTCCATGACTACCCACTTCTCTATCAAACCTAGCATTAAAATGCACAGGTTTGCTTATTTCTTTGAGTCTTCATTGCCAAAGGTACCCTTGTCACATAAAAATATTATATTAAATAAATTTGTATGTATTTCTCTTGTTCATCTGTCTTTTGTTATAGTGGTCCAGTTAGCAAATCCCTACAATTCTCATAAAATGAAAGACTTTTACAAGGCTTGGATATGTAATTGCCTCCCCAGCATATTTTGTTATCTAAGTCTAATCTGACTCTATAAGATTAATTTCAATGGGGTAGATTTCAGGATGGCACTTAGTTTTCTATTCAATCAAGGCAAGAACAGAATTGTCATTCAGTGAAGAAAAGAATTTTTTAATTGCCAAGAAAACCTCACTGGGACTTTGGAACGAGGAAAAAAAAGTCTCTTGTAATTCTCATAGTCTCTTACTTGATAAACACCTAAGTTTTCACACAGGAGACCCAATGAAACTGCAAATTGCATTTAGGCATCCTTTAGAAATAAATTGGTACCAGTACAGTATTTGCATATAATATTATAGCGCTGCCAATGTTATACACAATAGATTCTTTCACAACAGTTATAGGAAACCTCTGTAGTTTCTACTGTTCTCTAGGTTAAGAATTTAGCAATGTGTTTATTATTCTTTTTATTTATGGTTATTCAACCATCTCATCCTGTAGCCTTAGAATTCTTGATGGATCCTCAAAACTTCCACTTCAATGGAAAATTTATAACAAGTGACTCCAAGAAATAATGTAGTTAGCCATCATGCTATTGCATACAATGTGTGCAATATTCCAGTACTAGATGGTTAGCTGATTTGTACTTGCCTTAAGCTCCAGCTGGATCAAGGATTCATTTCCAAATTTTACCCATTTATTTGAACGTCACTTTTAATAAAATATTCTAATAAAATACCCAGGCAGGTTTCTTATTTCTAAATAAACTTCAATTAAATTACAGAATGAATTTATTAAAAGGAGGTTGTGTACCTCATAGGATTTACTGGAACATTAGAAAATTAGGCAGAGGATTTAGGGAAAAATAGGGAATGCTAAATGCCAACAAATATCTCCCAAATACCTCACAATTAAAATAGGGTTATTTGGTCTCTTCTGCTGATCCTAAAAGTACTGACACCACTTGACACATTATTACTTTGTTGAACCGAAATGAATTCCAAACAATAATATTAATATTTAAGTAGCTTTCTGGTATGAAGTATTTCTATAATATCTCCCATTGTTCTACTTCTTATGGCATTAATGAACTTAACATAAGAGTAAAAGAAGATAAAATACATCGAGGAGAAATAAAGACTAATTTCATATATTACCCATTGTTTAATTTTATTAAATGATAAAGTTTTGTGAAAAATTAGGAAAAATATCTTAAAAACCATTTGAAATAGAAAACATAATCATTTGACTATAAGTTAATTAAATGTTAAAATCTCCATATTTTCATTCTTCTATTGTATACTTAGAAAGTACTTAGATGGCCAGCTGATTTGATGTTTAAATACTTTTTAAACCTCCTATTTAACTGCCTAGAGAAAAGTTCCAGTGCTAGTATATTTAACATGGCATGCTTTTCAATATTTCACTAGAATCACCTAAAACTCCAGAGAAATCATATTCTTTATGGGTCCCATAAATGGTGTCATTTTTAAGAGCACAATTTCAAAAGGCACATATGAGAATATAGTGATATGACAAAATCTGTCTAGGATATTCAAACAGACACCTAAATCTCTAAGGGGCTGGGTAGAGGTCAACATTTATACAATATTTATAATGAAGAGCCCAAGAAACATCTTTCGACTATTACATTTCATGTACATCACTACATTACCCACCATGAAGCTGACACTTTTAGTGGTTGAGGTATTATTGCTTCAAAATCAAACTGGAAATCAAAACCTTTTTTTTGGTTTAAAAAATAATACCATGTAAAGACTATCAAATATCGAGTAAATATGTCTCAAGTTGCATGTTGTTTTTTTCTTAGAAATTATTCAATATTCAGGTGACATAATAATTAATTAGTAATAATAAATTCTCTGAAAATTCAATGATAATTAGCTATTGCTAAATTTATACATATAACTCTTGAACAAATCATTACCCTAAGACTGTAAAGTAGGTAGCTTTGATGTTTGATCTAAGGATATAGTAATAAGTATATGCTCAGAGGTCAAAAAGGCAGAGAAATGCTGGAAGTTAGCCATAGGTCACTAAAATGAATGGGGGCCATCAAAACCATATGAAAAAGCTGCTGAGACACAAATCCTAGGTACATATCTCTATCTTTCTACACAAGCATCAAAAGCATAATGCCTTACAAAGAATAGACTGGTAAAATGAACAGCCTAACACCTACTAGCATTTGAGAACATTATGGAGGGAGTGCCATAATGCAAAGACTAGAAGTAGTCAAAACTGAAAAAAAATTTAAATTAAAGATGACTTAACAATGTTCTAATTACTATCTTTTATGGAATGCAATCTTTGTCAAAATGCTTATGAAATTGTTTTTGATTTATTATTTACTTATATTAAAATAAATTTAATTTGTTGTTATTATATATGTTAGGGTTAATTTGAAAATACATTAATGATAATAACAGAGTACTAATCAAGGAAATTACCAAGTGATATTTCATATGTTAAATGTGATTTGTTATGATAAACATAAAGTTACTGAATCAGAGCTCAAAGTATACAAAGTGACTATGAAGAAAAATTAACTGTGATTACAGTATCTGTTTCCTAAAAATGAGATCCAGTTAATATATAGATTAAACTACAAAATCAAAACATCTCAGTAGTGGAATATAGCACAAATCAGTTTTTAACAGAATTGCAAGTGTTGAGTTGGATTTGCTAAGGATTATTCTGTGGATAAAATGACAAAAGCCCAACATGTGTATATAATGATTACAAATCTCTATACTATAAAACACATTAGGAACACATTTACCAGGCATATATATGTACATATATACATTTACCAGGCATATATATGTATTATGTATACATGTATATACTTACATATATATACGATAAACATATAATACATATATGTATATAGAGAGAGATAGGGGGAGGGAGGGAGGAAGGGAGGGAAGAAGGGAGGAGTTATGCTTGCCTCTTAAAACACGAAGATGAATTGACCAATTGACCAGCATTTGGGTTGTTTCCACGTCCTTGCAATAGTGAATTGTGCTGCCATAAAAATTCGGGTGTAGATGTCTTTATAATAGAATGTCTTATGCTCTTTTGGGTAGATGCCTAATAGTGCTATTGCTGGATCCAATGGTATTTCTATTTTTAGCTCTTTGAGGTATCTGCAAATTCTTTTCCACAAAGGTTGCCCTAATTTGCAGTCCCACCAGCAGTGTAGGAGTGTTCCTGTCTCTCCACATCCTCGCCAGCATTTGTTGTTTTGGGATTTCTTGATACAGGCCCATCTCACTGGGGTTAGGCGGCATCTCATTGTGGTTTTTGTTTGTTTGTTTATTTGTTTGTTTTTTAGCGTATTATGGGAGTACAAGTGTTAAGCTTACGTATATTGCCCATACCTCCCTCCCCCCTCGAGTCAGAGCCTCAAGCGTGATCATCCCCCAAACGTTGGACACCTCACTGTGTTTGTGTATATCCATCCCCTTCTCCCCCCCCACCCTCCAGACACCCGATAAATGTTACTCCTATACGTCCACTGAGGTGTTGATCCGTTAATACCAATTTGCTGGTGAGTGCATGTGGTGCTTATTTTTACGTTCTTGAGATACTTGACTTAGTAGAATGGGTTCCAGCTCTATCCAGGAAAATACCAGAGGCGCTATATCACCATTGTGGTTTTGATTTGCATTTCTCTTAATGATTAGAGATCAAGATCAGAAAAATGGGCTCCACATGCACTCGCCAACAAAGTGGTACTGACTGACTAACACTATGGTGCTCAAGGGTGGTGGTGTTCCCCAGGGATTCGGGGGTTGTGGGGGTAGACCCACATCTGAGGGATGTGGAGAGCATTGTGGAGGGGAAGGGCACACCTCTAACCCTTGATAGGGAGAGGCAAAGATATAAAACGTAACCAAAATGTTAAAAAAAAATTATTGGGAGTGAGGCAGGTGGGAGGGCAGAGGAGGGGATGGGTATATACATACATAGTGAGTGCGATGCGCACCACCTGGGGATGGACACGCTTGAAGCTCTGACTGGAGGGGGGAGGGGAGGCAAGGGCAATAATATACGTAACCTTAACGTCTGTACCCCCATAATACGCTGAAATGATAATAATAATATAAAAAACCACGAAGATGAAATCTGTCACCTCTTGGTGCCTGGAACCTGGCTGTTCTGAAACCTCTCCTGCCTGAGGGCAGCCGTGAGAGCACCCGGTCAGCGCGAGCATCTAACCCTGTAACTGTGGCACAGCCTCGCCAGGAGACTCCGGCTTCTGACGTGTCTTACCTCAAGTTTGTTGGTTCACAATCGGCGAGGAGCCCGGGGCCTCTCACACTTTCCTCAGGGTTGCGGTTGTGCGGTTGTGCTCGCCCTCTCACACTGTCCTCAGGGCTGCGGTTGTGCTCGCCCTCTCACACAGTCCTCAGGGCTGTGGTTGCGCTCGCCCTCTCACACAGTCCTCAGGGCTGTGGTTGCGCTCGCATCTCACACTCTCCTCAGGGCTGGGGTTGTGCGGTTGCGCTCGCCCTCTCACACTCTCCTCAGGGCTGCGGTTGTGCTCGCCCTCTCACACTGTCCTCAGGGCTGGGTTGTGCGGTTGCGCTCGCCCTCTCACACTGTCCTCAGGGCTGTGGTTGCGCTCGCCCTCTCACACTCTCCTCAGGGCTGGGGTTGTGCGGTTGCGCTCGCCCTCTCACACTCTCCTCAGGGCTGCGGTTGTGCTCG
>VSMD01120952.1:0-90475 GCA_008750895.1 Mirza zaza | reverse complement strand
TTGTGATATCTCCTTTTTTGTTCCTGACGGAACTTATTAGAGATTTCTCTTTTCTGCTTTTCTTTAGCTTAGCCAATGGTGTGTCAATTTTGTTTATTTTTTCAAAGAACCAATTTTTTGTTTTATTAATCTCCTGAATAGCTTCCCTGTTTTCAATTTCGTTTAGTTCTGATTTGATCTTGTTGATTTCACTTCTTCTGCTGGGTTTGGGGTTGGTCTGTTCTTCTTTTTCCAGCTCTTTGAGTCGTTTCATTAGATTGTCTATTTGTGATCTTTTTGACTTTTGGTAATAGGCATTTATGGAGATAAACTTTCCTCTCAGAACTGCTTTAGCTGTGTCCCAGAGGATTTGATAACTTGTCTCTCCATTGTCATTTCGTTCATAGAATTTTATAATTTCCATCTTGATTTCTTCATTTATGAAGTAATCATTTAGTAGGAAGTTGTTTAATTTCCACGTTTTTGTGTAGAAATGTGAGTTTCTGTTAGGGTTGATTTCTACTTTTATTCTACTGTGATCTGAGAAGATACATGGTATGATTTCTATTTTTTTTAATTTCTTGAGGTTTACTTTATGTCCTAGGATATGGTCAATCTTAGAGAATGTCCCGTGAGCTGATGAGAAGAAAGTATATTCAGTGGATTTGGGGTAAAATGTCCTGTAAATGTCAGTCAGACCCAATTGTTCTAGAGTTTTGTTTAAATGCAGTATTTTTTTAAATAATTTCCTGTTTCGAGGACCTGTCTTGTGCCATCAGTGGGGTGTTGAAATATCCAGTGATTATGGAGTTGCTATTAATCCATTTGCTTAGATCCAGTAAGGTTTGCTTTATGAATCTGGGTGCACCTAAGTTGGGTGCATATATATTTAAAATTGTTATCTCTTCTTGTTGAACTGTGCCCTTCACCATTATATAATGACCCTCTTTGCCTTTCACTACTTTTGTTGGTTTAAAAACTAAATCATCTGAAATTAGAACTGCCACGCCAGCCATCTGTTGGCTTCCACTTGTATGGAATACTGATCTTCACCCTTTTACTTTTAGTCTATAGGCATCCTTGCAGGTTAGATGTGTTTCCTGAAGATAGCATATACTTGTCCTGTATTTTCTTATCCATTCAGCCAGCCTATGTCTCTTGAGTGTAGAGTTTAAGCCATTCACATATATTGAGATAACTGATAGGTAAGGTAGATCACTGTTCATTCTGTTGGGTTGGATGTTGTTGCTTTGATTTCTCTCTTCAGCCTTTGTAATATCTGGCCTTTAATCTTTGGGTTTTGGTTGTTTTTATATTCGTGAATTTTTATTATGGTGCTCTGTGCGTAACACTGTTTTGAGTACTTCTTGTACGGCTGGTCTTGTCTTGGTGAATGCTCTGAGAGATTGCTTATCTGAGAATGTCTTTATTTCTCCTTCATATACGAAGCTTAGTTTTACAGGGAATAAGATAGACTCAAGATCATTAAAATGTCTATACTACCCAACCTTATCTACAGATTCAATGCAATACATATTAAAATCCCATCAGCATTCTTCACAGATATAAAAAATAATAATTTTACGCTTCCTATGGAACCAAAGAAGACCCCGAATATCAAAAGAAATTCTAGGCAACAAATACAAAGTGTGAGGTATTAATATGCCAGATATCAAACTATGCTACAAAGCTGTAGTAATTAAATCAATATGATATTGGCACAAAAATAGGAATATTGACCAATGGAACAGATCTGAGAATCCTGATATAAAACCATCCTCATATAGCCATGTAATCTTTGACAAAGCAGACAAAAACATACCCTGGGGAAAAGAATCCCTTTTCAATATATGGTGCTGGGAAAACTGGATAGCCACTTGTAGAAGGCTAAAGCAAGACCCACACCTTTCACCTCTCACAAAAATCAACTCATGCTTGATAACAGACTTAAACCTAAGGTATGAAACGATTAGAATTCTAGAGGAAAATGTTGGAAACACTCTCCTAGACATTGGCCTAGGCAAAGAGTTTATGAAGAAGTCCCCAAAGGCAATCACAGCAGTTACAAAAATAAATAAATGGGACATGATCCAACTAAAAAGCTTCTGCACAGCCTAAGAAATAGTCATGAAAGTAAACAGACAACCTACAGAATGGGAGAAAATGTTTGCATCCTATGCATCTCATAAAGGGCTGATAACTAGAATTTTCTTGGAACTCACGAAAATCAGCAAGAAAAAATCAAATAACCGTATTATAAAGTGGGCAAAGGACCTGAACAGAAACTTTTCTAAAGAAGACAGAAGAATGGTCAACAAACATATGAAAAAATGCCCAACATCTCTAATCATCAGGGAAATCCAAATCAAAAACACAATGAGATATCACTTAACTCCAATGGGAATTGCCTTTATCAAAAAGTCTCCAAACAATAGATGCTGGCATGGATGCAGAGAGAGAGGAACACTCCTACACTGCTGGTGGGACTGCAAACTAGTTCAGCCTCTTTGGAAAGCAATATGGAGATACCTTAAAGTGATACAGGTGGATCTACCATTTGATCCAGCCATCCCATTACTGAGCATCTACCCAAAAGATCCAATGACACTCTACAAAAAAGACACCTGCACTCGAATGTTTATAGCAGCACAATTCATAATTGCAAGGCTGTGGAAACAGCCCAAGTGCCCATCAATCCAAAAATGGATTAATAAACTGTGGTATATGTATGCCATGGAGTACTATTCAGCTCTAAGAAACAACGGTGATATAGCACATCTTATATTTTCCTGGTTGGAGCTGGAACCCATACTACTAAGTGAAGTATCCCAAGAATGGAAAAACAAGCACCACATATACTCACCAGCAAACTTGTATTAACTGAGAAGCACCTAAGTGGACACATAGGTACTACAGTAATAGGGTATTGGGCAGGTGGGGGGGGTCGGGTAGATACATACATAATGAGTGAGATGTGCACCATCTGGGGGATGGTCATGCTGGAAACTCAGACTTCTGGGGGGAGGGGGGAAAGGGCATTTATTGAAACCTTAAAATTTGTACCCCCATAATATGACTAAATAAAATAAATAATAAAAAAACTAAATAAAATAAAGCTGCTATGAACATTCTTCTACAAATCTCTGCATGGACATATGCTGTAATATTCCTTTTGTAAATCTCTGGGACTAGAATGACTGGATTAATGGCAGGTGTATGCCTTACATTTTTTTAATTTATATTTTTGAAATAATTTTGGTTTTATCAGAGTTTAGAATACATTAATAGTACAGAAAGTTCTCATATACCCTGTACCTGCATTTTCTTAATGTTAATAGTTTATGTAATTGTAGTACATTTCTCAAAACTTAGAAATTAATATTGGTATATTACCATTAACTAAATTATAGATATTATTCAGATTTCTCAATGTTTTCTCTTTCCCTCAATGTCCTTTTTCTGTTCTAGGATTCAATCCAAATTACGATATTACATTTAGTTATCATGTGTCTTCTTTTTGTCTTAGATACAACAATATCTAAAGTGAAATGATTTAGTGAAGATTTTGAAATTTCGGTATATATTATAATTAACTTCTGGCTTAAGGAGAAGCAAAGGATTCATGAAATTGAAAATCATTTCAGTATCTGTTTTTTTTATCATTTTGAATAAATATTTACTCATACCAGATTGGTAGAAATCAGGATGTTTCATTGTTTACAGAAAAATAATGATTAACTAGGCTATGTCTTACTACAAATTCTGTCATATACTTGTCATATCTTTTATTGGCTGAAATGAACAAATTATGTTTTTCATAAAGGTCAAGATGTTTATCCATGAACACAGAATTAAAACATGCTAAAAGACAAAAGAAGCTGTAGGATAATGCAAGAGCAATGTTAAAGTAATGTTGGTTTATTAATTAGACAGAGAGATTGATTTCTGAAAGTTGTTCTTACTGAGTTTATTTAACACAATTTGGGTTCATTAATTACATAACACACAGAGGAATAGGAAAACACATTTATTTATTTAAAATAAATGTTTATATACTTATTGTGTGTCAGGTAATACTTAAAGCAAATTACTATTAGTAACTTATTTAATTTTCACAATAATCATGTCAAGTAGGTATTATCGTTCCTATTTGTAAATGAAACAAAGGGACGTTAAGCAATTTGTCTAAGTTTTTATAAGTGCCCCAAACAGGATTTCAATATGATGATCTGCTTTTAACCCATGTCTCTTAATTAATACATACTGTTTTTTCTTTAAATATAATTGTTATAATTATAAAAATAAATAAATTTTATTAGTTTTACTATGTACTGAATATCATCTTATCATTATATATATATATTATTGTATTTGATTTTCACAATTTATCCTATGAGATAGGTACTATTATTATTTCTATTTTACAGTTGAGGATACTAAGACAGGATGTTTAAGAACCATGCCTAGCATCACATAGTAATAAGTGGTAAAGTTGGTATTCAATTCCAGGAAGTTTAACTATAGAGCATGACCTCTTAACTACTATACAACTGTTCAAGAGCATGAACTTTGGAGATAAGATAGATAAAATCAGAGATTACATTCTAGATTTGAGAGGCAGGAATAACATAGTGATTAAGAACTTCAGTACAGTTAAATTGATTTACAGATTGTATTTTATAGTTTTACCTAAATTAATACTCAGAAAATGCGTAAATATTTTAAAAGTTTTGCAAAGAAAATTGAAAATAATAATAATGTAAATATAAGTGATAAGTCTAAGATATAATAATGTTTCTCCTAGTATAAGTTTTTCATCAGACACATTAAAAGGTTTTAAAACAACCTAGTTAGATTTTATAAGAAATTAGACATAATATTGAATTTATCAAGAAGATTATTTGATAATATATTCATGTCCTAATATTAGATGGCAGCTCCAGATAATTAATTTATGCTAATGTTTGGAGCCATCACTATTCAGAAGACATTTAAAGGCTAATTTCTACACACATTACAAACTGCTAGAATTTTTTCAGTGATATTTAAAGCATGGAATACTAAACCCAGTGCTTTACAAAATTGAACTAAATAACTTTTTACAAACTTCACTT
The DNA here is from genome assembly GCA_008750895.1 of Mirza zaza. Taxonomy (NCBI): domain Eukaryota; kingdom Metazoa; phylum Chordata; class Mammalia; order Primates; family Cheirogaleidae; genus Mirza; species Mirza zaza. Next base: position 85,382 of record VSMD01120952.1, on the reverse strand, counting down.
GAGGTTTCTTACTATGAACAAAAGATAAAAAGTTTATGTACCATTAAAGAAACACTTGTTCTTACTGTCTTTTTATTAGGTGAACTAATTCATGGTTACAACTAAAATTCATCCCTTTCAACAAATATTGTTGAAAGATGTATACAAACCTGAAACCATATCATGAACTTTTCATACTGTTAAATTAAAATCCACTTGTTTACCTAACACTTAGAAGAAATCAGTCACTCATGCAAGATTTTATAATGCTATGCATTGGCCACTTGCAAAATATTGGTGAATGAATTATGCAGACCTTCCAAATATTGAAATTATATATATATATATATATATATATATATATATATCTCACTATTAATTTCATGAGAAATGTCTTACATATTGGGAAGCTGTCAAGTTTATAGTGCTAGATAGAAGCTAACATTTGCAGATTTATGTTTCCCATCATTTTAATTTTCACTTGAAAGCCTAACTTCTACCATTAGCAAAACAAAACATTGTTAATTGTTTTTCTGGAAGTGATAGACCCATTTTGGGAATTTACGAGAAAATATCCAGGTATCAATAACCATAATTTGTCAGTTATTAATTTTTTTAAGTAAAAATGGAGTTCCATGAGAAAGGTCACTAGTTCATCTTACAACTCGAACAATAGCACAAATGATTTTCCTCATGACACCTCTGGTACTTTGGCATGAAGCAAAAGTACTGTGTGTATACTTTATGCTTCATTAAAGAGAAAAGTACTCCATTGAGTGTACTTTGAATTTCATCAAAACACGTGTACTCAGTTGTTGAAATTTAATAACACTGATAATTTTTACCACTTCACCAAGAACATTCTAAATGAAAGTAAATTTTTTTCCCGACTGCATGGCAATAAAGAATAAGATGACTCCTTCTGCAGATTATTGCCACTGTTTTGATTTGTGCTAAGGTACCAGCAATTATTTTTGCACTTGTCAACCCAGTGAAAAATACAAGCAACCTCTTTTATTTTTATAAAGAGAGTTTTGACTCCACAAATCCCCTAAAAGTCTCTCAGAATTCTTCATGGGTCAATGGATAAAATTTTGAGAACTTCTACATAAATACACAGGTAAAACTTCAATAATGAGTAAAAATGTAAGTAACTTTTTAAAACACATGCTACAGAGAGATCATAGAAAAAATATATGAAGTTGTACATACTGTTTTATGATCTATTTCCTAAAACAATATTTCACAAATAGTTTTTTTTAAAAGGGTGGAAAATAAGTAATTTAAATTATATAAATATCTTCCTAGAGTTTAAGTGGGCTTTTAACCTCATTGTGAAACATTGAATAATAAAAATACTTTGAATTATCAAGGGAAACTGACATGAGAGAAAATAAACAAAAAATCTTGCATAATTGGTAGACAATTTTTTAAAACTTATGATACAATAAGCAGAATTATTGAGTTACTTTTCTCTTTTAGATTAATATGGTTTTGTTAGTTATATTTTTATTCATTGTGGTTGTTAAAATTTATAAAAATAAGCTAAACAACAAAGCATATTTTTCTATTAAATAATATTTTAGTAAAAATAAAAAAGCCCATTTTGAACCATTATTAATACAAAGTAAAGATGTTTTGCATTTTATTCCATTCTTAATTTTTTTTTTAATTTTTATGTTTTGCAACATGCATAAGTTCAGGGGCATCTACACATAATTATGTAATGTATATGTATCTATGTATAATACAGACACAAAAATACATATTGGAAATGTAAACATTTCAACTTGAAAGTAGAAACTTATTCTTCTTTCAAACAAGTATGTTAGTCTTAGATGTTACATTGAAAAAGAAATGTCCTTGAAAGGAAGGTCTGCAAATTTTGAAAAATAGATAAAGAAATAACACTTTCAGATATAAGACAAAGAAAATTCATACATGGAATATGTATAATGCCTCCAAAGGATCATTCTAGGTTTTGATGGTGCTTAATTTTCCCATCAGTAGTAACCTGCGTTTTAATAAATTGTAGTAAAAATGCAAATATGTCACCTAGAGGAAGTAACATAATCTCACATCATTAAACATCAGGATAGGAGGTAAAAGTGCTTCAAGAGAATGAGCCTGTGGTGCTTTCTTCAAATAAAATTCTTGTGTGAGATGCAGCAGAGGAAATATAGGTGAGAAAAAGCAAATGGTCAGAAAAGTGGATAAGCTCTAAAGAACATTTTTGATTTCCATATTTTCCTACAGTCAGTAGTACAGATATGTTTTGGTAACATCCAAAGTGAAGTGAAATTTCTGTAATACATTCATTGGAAACAAAATGTAGTCTTGCTGTTTTTATTTAAAGAAAACTTGGTATTTGAATTTCTCTTTAACATGTATTTTACAAATTTAATTAATTTAAGAGCTTTAAAATTGAAAGGCAAATTTTAGACTTGTGATAACTATTTCTAATATGCAGATTTAGTACAGAAAATCTGCAGAGGTTTAAAAGAATGAAAAAGTCAATGTAGAACAAGTACTCTATACAATGCTATATATTAAAAACAAATGACAGTACATGACGTCCTTGTGGCCAGAGGCCTGATAAGTGAAAACAGAAACCTGTATTTCAAATTAGGGAAAAGTAATCACTCAATACTCTGTCTCCAGAGATAATGAACCAGCTCCTGAAAACAAACTTGAGACAGCCAAATAACTCTGGCAATGGCAATTTTTCTGGAGCACTTTATCCTTGGGCCTTTGCAAAAGGCAAGGTAGGCATAACACTTCATTTCATCTCCCAAAATAAAATATAATCAAGATTTTCCAAAGTTTGTATTGAAAATCTTATGATCATATGCCCAAAAGAACATCAGTCAACTTCACCTGTTGTCAAGGATTCCTAAGGATCTTCTTATCTTTTCTTAGAATGTGAAATATTAGATGACTCTAGATGATACAATCTGTAGCAATTTTGACAATTTACATTGGTGAAATACAAAATCTTGATCTCTGGAAGAAGATTAGATACATTTGAAAACTACAATATTAATCATTTTAAGCTAAACAACATTTAAAGTAAAATACTATCTAATTGCTCTAAATATATTCCTACTGCATAAAGTGTTCAATGTAACTTCATAAAGTACATAATTTTAATAATACAATTACTGAAGTGACATAAAATTAAAAAAGATTATCAGACAATTTCTCTCTTTGGCGCTATGGTGAACTGAAGAAACCCCCCGCTTCACATTTAAAACTTCATGAAATACAATTTGAATTGCATTGCTTGCCTCACAGGAAGGAAAGAAAAAAAAAAAAAAAAGAAAGAAAGAAAACCTCTTCATCGTTTCCCCTGTTCCCCACAAAAGAACCAAATCAGCAAGTATATATAAGACAGACTGTGTTCTGGATTACATTATTGTCAATTTAGTTAAGCAGAAAGACTGTATTTCTCAGAATCTCCTTGCTTATATTCTTGTGGATTAGAGACAGCCAAAAAATAAACCTGTACAAGTTTTGAAAGGCAGAACTGACGCAGTGGCCTTTATTACAATAATATTAGTAGGGCCATATAAAATGGCAAACAGATACAGATGTGACTGTCATGTCACAGGTTGTCCTCATTTGCCTCTGTTTATATCCAGCTAATATCTCCAAATTCTGGCCCTGTTTGCCAGCCATAACATCAGGCCCATCAACAAATGTTTTGGCTGTGGACCCACAGAGGCAGTGATTATACAGACAAGACAGCATCTTATATTAATGACAATAATAATGATATCTGATTGAGAATTCGATAGAGCATAATGCTGGATCAGAATACAATGATATTATTTATATATTTTGTAATTTCCAAAAAAACAGGGCAAATAGTCATTAGGTCTTAATTATGCATGGTAAAATTTCACAAGTAACCACTCAAAGAAAGGAAGAGAGTATAGGACTACAAAATCAGTAGAGTGGGAAAATGAACTAAGAATAGTAACCCAAATCTTCAGTATTTTAAAGGCAAGAAAAGAGAAAATAAATATGAAAAAAGAGAAAGAAATTAAAATCATTACATAAGATGATAAAGTCCAAATATAGCACTAGATATAATAAATGCAAATAAATAAAATATGTAAACAGATACTAGATTAAAAAAAGAAAAGAAAAAATATTTCTATCCAGTTTTTAATAGGCATGCATAAACATAACTTTACAGAAAGATTAGAAGTCAAAAGGTGGTACTTTCAATCTAGACAAGATGGTGTACTCATTTCTCCCAGCTCCTCCTCACTAAGTACAAATATAAACCCTGGAAATAACACAAAAGGCAACTCAGAGAGAATTATAACAAGAACTAAGAGAAAGATAAAGTGTTTTTTGAGACCCAAGGACTGGATAAATAACACAACAGTAGGGAATCTTAAATGTGACTCTCCCCATCACCCCAACAAAAGAGTGCTACCCAGACTCAGTATTTACTGAGCTCAAACCCAGAAAAAGAAGGCAGTCCAGGTAGTTAATACCTCTTCCAGATCAAACAAAAGTCTTTTGGACAACTTCAGGTTATCCAACTACCATTGACAAGAGAGATCAATCAAGAGCCCTCTTATCATGATGCCAGAATGCTCTCTTTCCTAGCAGGACCTCAGATTCTCCTTCTCCAAGTAAAGATATTGGGGTGACCAGGTGGCAACAACAAGGGAGAACCCCATCATAAGAAGTAGCCTGACCTTCAAAGCCCCTTTTTATCTTTGAGAATCTGAAATTCCCCTTACCCACCAAGAGATATTAGGGTGGTTGGCTATCGCTGGCAAGAGATTCTTCCACAAATACCCTGACCTGGGAAGACTATTTGTCCTTGTGAGCTAGAAACTCTCCATTTCTTCTCAAATACACAAGGAAAGCTGTTGAGCATGAGCTGGGGGAATCCTGGCACCACAAACATCTGATTCTGGAAGTGCTGTCTGTTCCTCACAGATAGGGGAAGATTTCATAACAAGTTCATACCCTCCTCAGCAGGCCTGAGACAGCTCTCCTCTCACTGAAAAACACCAGGTAGCCTAGGCCTGAGGAAACCACTTCTGCCCCATCAGGTACCACCAGCAGGGATAAGCAGGAGCCCCAACAACACTATAAAAAACAAAGTGAACCAAAATAACAACAGAAGTCTCTAAAAATTTAAGTGTCATTGAAGGACACCCTCCAAATATAGGCCAGGTTCTACATGCTAAACCTAAACATGGGGATGACCTGATAAAATAAAAGACTTACATGGATCCAGATGTTCCTAACATACTAGCCAAAATGTCCAGTGCACAATAGAAAATCAGCCATCATGCCAAGAACCAGGAAAATAAAAACTTGAATGAGAAAGCACATGAACTGACACCAAAAACAAGATGATGGAATCAAATAGATAAGGAAACACATTGGATCAGTTGATGAAAATTTTCCACAAGGAAACCACCAAACCCAGATAGTCTACAAGTGAGTTGTATCAAATTTTCAAGAAACATCCTCTAAATATTTTACAAATTTTCTCAAATAATTGAAAAACAGGGAATAACTTAAAACTCATTCAGTGAGGCTAGTACAGTATTGTTACTGAAACCAAAGACCAAACAAAATGACCAATTATAGGCCAACCCACCTAAGATCATAGATGTAAAACTCATTAAAAAATAAGTATGATTTGAAAAGATAGTAAATCATGGTCAAGGTTGGTTATTCTTTGCAATTCAAGGGAATTAACATTAGGCAATACATAAATGTCATTAACCACATTAAGAATTTTAAGGAGAAAAATTTGTGACCGTCAAAATGAAGGCATAATAAGAATTTATTAGAACATAACTATACATTTTATAAAAAAAAAGTCTTGACAAAAATAGAAGGGCATTTCTTTACTATATAATGGATATTTATCAAAAATTACAGTATGTACCATTATAAATTTAAAAAAGGACATTCTTTTTAAAATCAAAATGTGTCAAAAATAGCCACTAACATCTTTTCAGTGCTTTATTTTCAGTAATATTCAGAAAAGAAGAGCAGGAAGTAAATGATACTGTAAACAAAGAAATAAATATATTTTTGAGTAGAAAACACAACTAATCTATAGACATATATCATGCTAAAATCTTAGATCATTAAATATGAGACATCTGATCTCACATCAAAAGTGTAGTTTCTTATATCTCAAACAAGAAGCAGTACAATTAATCAAAGTATGTGCCTAAACTATAGACACAGTTTTGTCATCTTAACAGCAGCTTGTTTATGCCAGCAGCCAAGAAGCATGAAGAGTGAATGGGGATGATATCGCCAAAGGCATTTTCCACAGCTTGTTGAGAATTGAATATCTTTCCTTGAAAGAAGTGGCTCAACACCTGGAAGAAGTGGTAGTCAGTTGCTGCAAGGTCTGGTAAATATAGTGTATGACAGAGAGTTTCTAAGTCCAGCTGCTGTACTTTGAGCAGCATTATTTGTGTGACATGTGGTAGGGCATTGTCTTGAAAGAGATTTGGCCTATCTCTATTGACCAATCTTGGCTGATTAATCACAAGCATCTTCATCACTTGAGCCAGTTGGTTGTGCTAGACATCCACTGTAATGAATTGGCCAGATCATTTCATGAGTTGTAGTGGATAATACCAGTGCTGGACCACCAAACACACACCATTAGCTTTTTTTTTTTTTTTTGATGAATATTCAGTTTTGTACTGTGCATTGGCACTTCGTCTTTATCCAACCATTGTACCCAAAACTGACAATTGTCCAAAATAATCTATTTTTATTACTTGTAACAATACAGTGTAGAAATGGTTAGACATTATTTTGTGACAGCAAAGAAAGGCATTTCAAGGTGATTTGTCTTCTGACTCTCATTTAATTCATGCAGTAACCATCTATCCAGTTTCCTTACTTTTTATGATTTGTTTCAAATGGTCCAATCTTGTGGGAATATTAACATCATTCCTTGCTGCTGATTCATGCATAGGTTGAGATGGATTCACTTCCACTACAGATTTTAGCTCATCGTTATCCATCTTGGTCTCAGGTCACCCTCATTGCTCATTTTCAAGATTAAAAATAATAGAAATGAACTTCTCAAGCCATTGACACACTGTGGGTTCATTAGCCACATCCTTCACAAACATTTTGTTGGCACTTTGAGCTTTCTGTGCCATATTCGTTCCACAACATAACCCATATTCAAAAATAACACACATTTTTTTACTTATTCATCATTTCACAAAAATTGCTCTAAAAATTTGAAAGATAATTACCAGATATAAGGTGAATTTGAAAGACTGAAGATGTCATGTCTATACTACCCAAAGTGACCTACAGAGTCAACACAATCCCTATCAAAATACCATCATCATTTTTCACAGGTATAGAAAAAATAATTTTATGCTTCGTATGGAACCAGACAAGACCCCATATAGCAAAATCAATCCTAGGCAATAAAAGCAAAATAGGAGGTATGAATTTACCAGATTTCAAACTATACTACAAGGCTATAGTCATTAAAACAGCATTTTACTGGCACAAGAACAGGGACATTGACCAGTGGAACAGAACAGAGAACGCAGATATAAAACCATCCTCATATAGCCAACTGATCTTCGACAAAGCAGACAAAAACATACACTGGGGAAAAGAATCCTTATTCAATAAATGGTGCTGGTAAAACTGGATAGCCACATGTAGAAGACTGAAACAAGACCCACACCTTTCACCTCTCACAAAAATCAACTCACGCTGGGTAACAGACTTGAACCTTAGGTGTGAAACTATTAGAATTCTAGAGGAAAATGTTGGAAATACTCTTCTAGACATTCGCCTAGGCAAAGAATTTATGAAGAAGACCCCAAAGGCAATCACAACAGCAACAAAAATAAACAAATGGGACCTGATCAAATTAAAAATCTTCTGCACAGCCAAAGAAATTGTCAAGAGAGCAAACAGACAACCCACAGGATGGGAGAAAATTTTTGCAAGCTACACATCTGACAAAGGGCTGATAACTAGAATCTATTTAAAACTCAGGAAAATCAGCAAGAAAAAATCAAACAACCCTATCAAAAAATGGGCAAAGGACATGAACAGAAACTTCTCAAAAGAAGACAGAATAATGGCCAACAAACATATAAAAAAAAGTTCAACATCTCTAATCATTGGGGAAATGGAAATCAAAATCACAATGATATATCACTTAACTCCAGTGGGAATTGCCTTTATCAAAAAGTCCCCAAACAACAAATGCTGGTGTGGATGCAGAGAGAGAGGAACACTCCTACACTGCTGGTGGGACTGCAAACTAGTTCAACCTCTGTGGAAAGCAATATGGAGATACCTCAAAGTTATATGGGTAGATCGACCATTTGATCCAGCAATTCCACTACTGGGCATCTACCCAAGAGATCAAAAGTCACTTTATGAAAAAGGCACCTGAACGCGAATGTTTATAGCAGCACAATTCACAATTGGAAAGCTATGGAAACAACCCAAGTGTCCATCAATTCATGAGTGGATTAATAAAATGTGGTATATGTATACCATGGAGTACTATTCAGCTTTAAGAAACTATGGTGATATAGCACCTCTTGTATTTTCCTGGATGAGCTGGAACCCATTCCACTAAGTGAAGTATCTCAAGAATGGAAAAACCAGCACCACATGTACTCACCAGCAAATTGGTATTAACGGATCAACACCTAAGCGGACATATAGGAATAACATTTATCAAGTGTTGGGAGGGTGGGAGGGGGAGGAGGGGAGGGGTATATACAACCACAACGAGTAAGATGTGCAACATTTGGGGAATGGACATGCTTGAAGCTCTTACTCGAGAGGGGAGGGGGGCATGGGCAATATAAGTAACCTTAACACTTGTATCCCTATAATACACTAAAATAAAAATAAATTAATTAAAAAAATAAAGACTGAAGATGGGCTGGGCGCGGTGGCTCACGCCTGTAATCCTAGCTCTCTGGGAGGCCGAGGTGGGCGGATCATTTGAGCTCAGGTGTTCGAGACCGGCCTGAGCAAGAGCGAGACCCCATCTCTACTATAAAGGGAAAGAAATTAATTGGCCAACTAATATATATAGAAAAAAATTAGCCGGGCATGGTGGCGCATGCCTGTAGTCCCAGTTGCTTGGGAGGCTGAGGCAGCAGGATTGCTTGAGCCCAGGAGTTTGAGGTTGCTGTGAGCTAGGCTGACGCCACGGCACTCACTCTAGCCTGGGCAATAAAGTGAGACTCTGTCCCAAAAAAAAAAAAAAAAGACTGAAGATGTACCTTCACAATAATCATAAAACAAGAAGTGTCAGAAATATTAAACGTCAAATTTAGTACTTAAGGAAATAAGACATTTCATAGCTAATATATCTCTACTCAAACCACAGCAGTTGGACTTAGAAACTCTGTCATTCACCATATTCACTAGACATTGCACCAACTGACTACCACTTCTTCCAGGCTTTGGACCAATTCTTGAAAGGAAAAATATTCAATTCTCACAAGCTGTGGAAAATGCCTTTTATGATTTCATTGCCATTTGCTGTCTAGGCTTCTTTGCTGCTGGCATAAATAAGCTAACAGTAAGATAGTAAAACTGTTTGGATAGTTTAGGTGCAAACTCTCATTAATTGTACTGTTTCTTGTTGAGGATATAATAAACTACACTTTTGATTTGAAATCAGACATTTCATATTTAATGACCTAGTAAAATCAATATCCAAACAAGGATTTTTTCCAATATTTGGAAAATGGTCCTAAAATTAGAGCCAAGACCATTTTAATAGACTAGTGTTCACAGTTATGAATCATTATTTTGAAGCTACATATTTTTTAAATAGTGTCTATTGTTAAGTCAATAAATTGAGATTTAATTAACATAAATTTATGTTTATCATTTTAGTTGTATGGCTCTCTGAATGTTGGTACACATATATAGTTATGTAGTCACCATTAAAAATAAGATATAGAAGTGTTCAATCACCATGCCTCTGTTTGTTTAATCTCCCCCACCCATGCCACCTCCATCGCAAATGTTAATCTGTTTTCTTTCTTTATAAAATTGCCATTTACAGAATGTCTTACAAATGGAATACTGCAGTACATATATTTTGTGTCTGCCACCTTTCACTTAGCATGATTTATCCATATTTATCATGATGTTGCACACATATTCTTGAGTAAGATTTTATTTGATTTATTTACAAAATATATTTAGCTGTTCACATTTTTCATTCTTTCTTTCAGAATATTACAGGGGTACAAACGATTTGGTTATATAAATTGTCTTTGCACCACACAAGTCAGAGCTACAAGCATGTCCATGCCCCATATGGCAAACATTCCACCCATTAGGTGTGAATTTACACATCTACTCCTCTCATTCCCACCTGCTCAACACAAGATGAATGTTACTTCCATATTTGAACTTAAGTTTTGATCAATTAATGCCAAATTAATGGTAAGTACATGTGGTGTTTATTTTTAAATTCTTGAGATCCTTCACCTAGAAGAATGGGCTCCATCTCCATCTAGGATAATACAAGAGTTAGTTCACCAACTTTTATGGCTGAATAGTACTCCCTAGTGTATGTGTGTGTGTATATATATATACACATACACACTATCACTTCTTCCAGGCTTTGGACCACTTCTTGAAAGGAAAAATATTCAATTCTCACAAGCTGTGGAAAATGCCTTTTGTGATTTCATTGCCATTTGCTCTCTAGGCTTATATATATATAAGGCTCTCTAGTCATATATATATACACACACAGACACACACACATATACACACACACGCATATATATATATACCACATTTTATTAATCCACTTATGTATTGATTGGCACTTGGATTGTTTCTACATCTTTGCAATTGTGAATTGTGCTGCTATAAATATTCAAGTGCAGATGTCATTTTATAGAAAGTCTTTTTTTTTTTTTTTTTTTTTTTTTTTTTTTTTTGGTAAATACCCAGTAGTGGGATTGTTGGAGAAAATGATTATTCTACTTTTATTTCTTTGAGGTATCAAAAAACTCCTTTTCATAGAGGTTTTATTAGTTTTCAGTCCCACCAATAGCGCATGAGCGTTTCTATCTCTCTACATCCACACCAACATTTGTGGTTTAGAGACTTTTTGGTAAAAGCCATTCTCATTGGACTTAAGTGATATGTAATTGTGGTTTTGGTTTGCATTCCTCTGATGATTAGAGATGTTGAGCATTTTTTCATATGTTTCTTGGTCATTAGACTGAAATAGGATCTGCACCTCTCACCACTCACAAAACTAAACTCATGATGGATAACAGACTTAAACCTAAGCCATAGAACTATAAGAATTCTAGAAGAAAATGTTGGAAAAGCTCATAGACATTGGCACAAAGAATTTATAAAGAAGACCCCCAAAGCAAGCATAACAACATCAGTCAATTTTACATTTTGTATTAATAGAACAAAAGACAAAAAGCATATGATTGCCTTCACAGCTACAGAAAAAACATTTGACAAAATACAATATCTTCCCATGATAAAAATATTCAACAAACAAAGCATGGAAGGAAACTTCCTCACTGTGATGAAGAATGTCTATGTAAACCCCACAGCTGTCATTATGGTTTATGCTTTCTACCTAGTATCAGGAAGAAAACAAGTAGGTTTGCTCTCAGTGCTTCTATTCTGCCTTAAATTAAAGTGTCTAGCTAGGAAAATTAGACAAGAAAAATACAGAAAAAAACTTTCAGACTGGAAAGGAAAAGTAAAATCATCTCTATTAGAAGATGACATAATTTTTATATAGAAATTCAAAAGATTTTCTTAAGTGTTAATGATAGAATATCAATATAAAAAGTAAATACTACATAACAGTGAGTAGCAATCTTAAAATAAAATTTAGAAAAAATCTCAATTACAATGGTATCAAAATAATGTATTAAGTAGAAATAAATTTAGTAAAATAAAAATATCATTGCTCAAATTAGCAAAATATAAATAAATGGAATGATATAATACTTTTATGGAATGAAAGACAATATTATTAATGTGAGAATACTCCCACTTTGTTCTACATACTTAACAGATTCCTTGTCAAAATTTAAGCAGGATTTATTTTTTTTTCTTCTTTGTGAAAATTGACAAAGTGATCCTAAAATAATTATAGGAATGCAGGTTTTAGTTTGTTTTGGAAGTACCAAAAGAGTTTTTAGAAAGAACAACTCCATCAATAAATGGTAAAAGGAAATGAACAGAAACTTTTCAAAAGAAGACAGAATAATGGCCAGAAAACATATAAAAATATGCTCAACATCTCTAATCATTAGAGAAATGCAAATCAAAACTCAATGAGATATCACCTAACCCCATCGAGATTGGCCTCTATCAGAAAATCCCAAAACAACAAATGCTGGCTAGGATGTTGAGAGACAGGAACACTCTTACACTGCTGGTGGGACTGCAAATTAGTGCAAACTCTGTGGAAAAGAATTTGGAGATACCGCAAAGAGCTAAAAATAGAAATACCATTTGATCCAGCAATAGCGCTATTAGGCATCTACCCAAAAGAGCAAAAGACATTCTATAATAAAGACATCTGCACCCAATTCACTATTGCAAGGATATGGAAACAACCCAAGTGTCTGTCAATTCATGAGTAGATTATTAAAATTTGGTATATGTATACAATGGAATATTGTTCAATTATAAGAAATGACAGTGACCTATCACCTCTTATATTTTCCTGGATAGAACTTGAGCCCATTATCCGAAGTGAGATGTCACAAGATCGGAAGAATAAGCTCTACGTGTACTCGCCATCAAGTTTTCACTGATTGATCAACACTATTGTGCTCACACAGTCGTAATATTCTCCAGGGATAAGAAGGTTGGGGATAAACTCATAACTAATGGATGCGGTGAGTATTGTAGAGGGGAAGGGCAAGACTCTAATCCTCTCTTGGGTAAAGCAAAGATATAAAATATAACAAAAATATCTTTACCCTCATAATATCCTGAAATTAAAACAAACAAACAAACAAACAAACAAAAACTCAAGCAAATCAGGAAGAAAAAAGTCAAACAACTTCATTGAAATGTGGACAAAAGTCATGAACAGAAACTTTTCAAAAGAAGGTAGACTAATGGCCAAGAAACACATGAAAAAAGGCTCATCTCCAATCATGAAGGAGATGCAAATCAAAACAACAATCAGGTGTCACCTAACTCCAGTGAGAATGGCTTTTAGCAAAAAGTCCCAAAATAGTTGAAGCTGGCATGGATTCAAAGTGAAAGAAAAACTTGTACACTATTGGTGGGACTGCAAACTAGTGCAAACTCTATAGAAATAGTGTGGATATAATGCAAAGAATTAAAAGTAGACCTACCATTTGATTTAGCAATACAACTACTGGGTATTTACCCAAAGGAAAAAAAAGTCATTTTGTTAAAAAGATACTTGCACTAGACACTTGTATTAGAATACTAATTGCAGCAATGACAATATTCGCAATAGCAAAGATATAGAATCAACCCATGTGCCCATCAATACATTAGAGGATTAATAAAATATCATATATGTATGCCATGGTGTACAACTCATCTATAAAAAAGTAATAAAATGAATTAATACCCTCTGTAACAATCTGGAAGACTGGAGAACATCCTCTTAAGTGAAGTATAAAAGAATGGAAAAACAAACTCTAAATACACTCACTATTAAATTATAACTAACTGATCATGCCTCATGTATGCAGATGGAAGTAAAACTCAACAGAAATCTTGTAGGTGGGAGGGGGAGGAACAGATTGGTAAAATCATACCTAGTGGGTACAATGTACACTAACTGGGTGATGGGCACACTTATATCTTTGATTCAAGCAGTGCAAAACCATCCATCTAACCAAAATATTTTTATCCTTGTAATATTATGAAATAAAAAATAATCATATAAGCAAATAGCATAGTATTAGATAACCTAAAAGAAAGAAAAAAGAAAAACTCTTAAAAGTAAATATTCTGAGCTTGGATTAGGTAGCAGTTTCTTAAATATGACTACATGCTACAAGATCACAAACAAAAGAGAAAAACAGATAAATGTGACTTAACATTTAAACCTTTTGGACTGTAAATCACACCCTCATACAATCAAAAAAAAAAAAAAATATATGGGTTAAGTGATGTCAGCAAGATGGCCAACTAGAGATTCTTTATGCTCATTCCCCCAAGAAAAAGGGATGAAAATAACAGATAAACGACCATTTGTTTGCTGGAGTGACTGACAATGTATGCCACACATTTTTAGGTAAGTGTTGAAATGCCTGTGGAGTGCAGAGCCTACAATACTACACTTGATCTTAGCCAAAAGGCCAAGAAGTGATGCAGAGCCTACAATAGCATCATAGAAAGAGAATCAAAGCCTCCTGACTCTGTCTCACTGTCTCTTTTGCCAGGACCTTCTTAAAGCCCTGGGGATCTTCTTATGAGGAATAGTTAAGCTGGATTCTCTCACCCACCCCCATCACTGCCACAGTTACCAGCAGTCATTGCTATAGGAAGGTTCCCTCAGTCTTCACAGGCCCCAAATCCAGTGTGGACAGTTTACAGGAGTTCATGTACTGCATTGTTCACAGCAGGAACCCACTTGGCCTTCCCCCTTCCCACAACCTTAGCTGTTATGACATAGTGCCATCTTGAACCTGGACCCACATTTGGAGTAAGTCCTGCCCTGGGGCCCAGTGGCCACTAACTACTTCCATCTCTGAGGCCCCACCATCATTTTACTATGTTTATATGAGTGCCTGTAGCACCAATATCTCAGTTTCCCAGAGCCTAGGCCTGAAGGAAAAACTGATACTCCAACATTGAATCCAAGAGGGATTCCAACTCCCAAGGAAAAGACAGTTCTGTACAGCAAGTAAGACCCACACAGCTGCCTAGCCAATACACATATGTGCCCACAACCACAGATGGCCTGGAGGGGGCCCTCTCCAGTGGAGTGAAACCTTGATAGCTACACAGTTTGTGTGCCCGTGGTTTCACAATGATACCCCGTCTTGTCCTACCCTTTCATCAAGCCCAGTACACAGCCAACCTGCTCACAGCATGCTCAGACACCTGGCTTGACAACTAACCAAGAGTCCCTATTCCTAGTAAAACCACAACATGGCTATCACAAACTCCCACATCCTAGGGCACTGGGATATCACAGATGAAGATTATAGATGATAAATTTGTTTGGGGCCCATACTACTGAGTCCATTCAGAACCAAAGCCAACGCATCATTCCCAAATGACACACTTTCCATAATATTGGAAAAAAAAAATGACTCTTTTACTAGAAGCAAGATATCAATGTAAGGACATTAGAAACATGAAAAAGTAAAAAAATAAAAAATAAATAAAAAAATAATAATTCTCTAATAGCAGACCTCCCCCCACAAACTGGAAATTTATGAAATGCCTAAAAAGAAATTCAGAATAATGATATTAAGGGAACTCAGTGAGATATGAGAGAATACATACAAACAATTCAATGTAAGCAGGAAAAAAACCATGGTCTGAATGATAAGTTTAACAAAGAGATAGATGCCATAAAACAAATCAAACAAATATTGGTGCTGAAGAATTCAATGAATGAAATAAAAAATATAATTATCTAATCGATAATTTCAACAACCGACTATATCAAGAAGAAGGAGATAATTCTGAACTTGAAGACAGGTCTTTTGAAATAATCCATCAGAGTGAAAGAAAAGAAAGAGTAAATAAGAATGAAAAAAAGTCTATAGGTCATCATTAAATAAAGATTTGCATTATAGGTGTGCCAGAAGCAAAAATGGAGAAAAGCAGGGAAAGCCTATTTAACAAAATAATAGCTAAAAACTTTCCAAGTCTTGGGAGAGATTCAGATATCCAGATTCAAGAAGCTCACACGTTACCAAGGAAATTCAATCACTCAAAAATACCCTTTCTAGACACATTATGATCAAATCAAAAGTCAAAGACAAAGAGAGAATACTAAAAGCTGCAAGAGAAAAAGTATCAAGTCACATATAAGAGAATCTCTATTAAACTATTAGAAGATTTCTTAACAGAAACCTTCAAGGCCCAGAGAGAATAAGATTATATGTTCAAATTTCTGAAGGGAAAAAAAGGCAGCCAAGAATACTATATCCAGAAAAGATATTCTTCATAAACAAAGGAGAAATGAGACCTTTCCAGACAAACAAAGCCTGAGGTAAATAAGCACCACTAGACTGACCTCACAAAAAATCATTAAAGGAATGCTAGAGCTAGAAACAAAAGAACAATAATGACTATCAACAAAACAAATGAAAATATAAAATTCAATAGTATAGGTAAATCCATAATCATACCCAGAATACCCCAGTGCTGTAAAGGATGCTACGTAAATCTTTCAATCCTTTAGTATGAAGGTTGAGATTCTAAAAAATAAAAAAAATATCAATAGTTACAATTCTTAGCCAAAGAACACACAAAAGATAAATATGTCTAAGGCAAAGAAACTAAGGCAAAGAAAATAAAATCTCTGGATGAGGGGGAAAACATAGAGTATTATTAAGTGACCAATGTTAATTTGTTATCAGCATAAACTAGTCTATTATAACTACAAGATTATTTATATTAGCTGCATAGTAACCACAATGATAGACATTCAAACACATACAGAAATGAGAAATAGATAGCAAAAAGAAAAAAAAAAAAGACAAAACCTTAGAACCACAGAAGGAAGAGGACAAGAGGAACAAAGTAAAAAAGGATCTATTAAACAAGAAAAAAGCTAATAAAAGGGGAGGAGTAAGTTTTCAACTAACAATAATAACCTTGAATGTCAATAGATTAAATTTTCCAATTAAAATATATACAGTGACATCTAGGTTTACTCTTTCAAAATATATTTAGATCTATAATTCCAATGTATTTCTTAAAAATCATTTACATTACTGCATATATAATCCTTCCATTTTTAGTGTTTTAGACTCATAATATAGTGCTTAAATCTATTTAAAAAGGGCAAAAAAATATAGAGAGAGACCGAATAGATATAAAAACAAGTCCCAACTATATGTTGCCTAAAAGAGACTCACCTCACCATTGAAGACAAACAGACTGAAAGTAAAGGGATGTTAAAAGATATAGTCTATGCAAACAGAAACCAAAAATGAGCAGGAGTAGCCATACATAAAGAAGATAAAATATACTTTAAATTAAAAACTACCAAAAGAGAAAAAAGAAGGTCTATACATAATGATGAAGGGATAAATTCAAAAAAGGATATAATAATTATAAATATATATGCACCAAACATAAAAGCACCCAGGTATATAAAACAAATATTATTAGATAAAAATTGAAAAATAAATTGCAATACAATAATAGTTAGGGGCTTCAATACCCAACTTTTAATAATGGACCAACTATTTAGATGGAAAAAGAACAAAGCATCAGACTTAAACTACACCACAAACAAAATGGACCTAAAAGATATTTACAAAACATTCCATCAAACAGCTACAAAATACATATTACTCTCAACTGTTTCTGGAACACTTTCCAAGATAGACCATATGTTAGGCCATGAAACAATTCTTAACATATTTCAGAAGATAGAGATAATGTCACGGATCTTTGTGGACCATAATGGTATAAAACTAGAAATGAACAATATAATAAAAACTTCACAAACCTTATAAATCCAATATGCTCCTAAATTACCAATAGGTCAGAAAAGTAATTAAAAAGGATAAATAAAATAATTCCTTGAGACAAACTAGAATAAAACCACATCATACCAAAACCTATGGGATACAGTAAAGGCAGTTCCAAGATGGAAGTTCATATCAATAAATATCTATATTTTAAAAAAGAAGAAAGATTTCTCTAATAAACAACCTAATCATGCACCTCAAGACATCATGAAAATAAGAACAAATTAAACCATACAAAATTGGTAAAATGAAGGAAATAATAAAGACTAGAGAAGAAATAAACAAAATAGAGACTAAAAACAATGCAAAACATCAATAAAATGAAGACTTCATTTTTTAAAGATACACAAAATTAGCAAACCTTTAGCTAGACTAACAAAGAAAAAAAGGGGAAAAGCCCCAAATAATGAAATTATAGCTAAAAAATTAATATCACAAAAATACAAATGATTATAAGAGAGTACCATGAAAAAGTATATACGAATAAAATTTAGAATATCAAAGAAATGAATAAATTTCTGGACACACAAAACCAAAAAAGATTAAATTATTCATAAATTAAAAATTTCAACAGACCAATCATGAGTGAGAAAATTGAATCAATAATAAAAAGTTTCATTAAAAAAGCCCAGTTCCTGATGAATTCACTGAATTCTAAAAATCATTTGAAGAACAAATACAAAGTCTCAAACTATTTCCAAAAATTAAGGAGGAGGAAATATTTTCAAACACATTTTAGGAGGTCAATGTTACCCTGATTCGAAAATCAGACAATGACCCAACAATCAAAGTGTAATCCAATATCCCTGAAGACCACAGATGCAAAAATTCTCAGCAAGATACTACCAAACCAATTTCCCTAGAACATAAAAAGATCATTTACCATGATTAAGTGGAATTCATGTCAAGGATGCAAGGATGGTCCAACATATGCAAATCAATAAATGTCATACAGCACATTAACAAAAAGAAAGAAAAAAATGTATAATTATTTCAATAGATGAAGAAAAAGCATTTGACAAGTTTCAATACCCTTTCATGATAAAAACTCTCAACAAATTAGGTATAATAGTTTTATAAATACTTGAACACAATAAAGGTCATATATGAAAAACCCACAGCTTGCATCATACTGAAAAGGGAAAAGCTGAAATCTTTTCCTCTAAGAACAGAAACAAGACAAGCATGCCCACTTTTATTGCTCATATGAAATATATAGTGGATGTCCTAGCCAGAGCAATTATGTAAGAGAAAGAATCTAATTTGTAAATGAGGAATTCAAATTGTCCCTGTTTGCAGATGTCATGACATTATATACAGATATCCCTAAAGACTGCACCAAAAAAAAAAAAAAAAAAAAAAAACCTGCTAGAAATAGTAAACAAGTTACATAGAGTCACAGGATACAAGAATCAACAAATAAAAAGCAGTAGCATTTATTTCTGTACACTAATAGTGAAAGTAATTCTTTTTATAATAGCAATAAAAATACCTAGAAATGAATTTAACCAAGATGAAAGATCTCTGCATTGAAAACTATAAAGCATTGATTAAATAAATTGAAGATATAAGTGGAAAGATATCCCATGTTCATGGATTGGAAGAATTAATATTGTTAAAATGGCCATATTACTCAAAGCAATCTACAAATTTTCTGCAATATCTATAAAAATATCAATGACATTCTTTACAGAAATGTAAAAAACAATCTTAAAATTCTTATGCAAATAAAAAAGACCACAAATAGCCAAAGAAATCCTGAGGAAAAAAAAAAAGCCAGAGAGATCACACCACTTGATATTAAAATATACTACAGAACTATAGCAACCAAAAACAGCATAGTATAGCTATAAAAATAGATACGTATACCAATGGAACTGGATATAGAGCCCATAAATAAATCCATTCATCTACAGGCAACTGATTATCAACAAATTTGCCAAGAAATCACGTTGTGGGAAAGAGAGTCTCAATAGATA
The DNA here is from genome assembly GCA_008750895.1 of Mirza zaza. Classification (NCBI taxonomy): domain Eukaryota; kingdom Metazoa; phylum Chordata; class Mammalia; order Primates; family Cheirogaleidae; genus Mirza; species Mirza zaza. The sequence goes on along the minus strand of VSMD01120952.1, from coordinate 65,689 downwards.
GTTCTGGGAAAATTGGACATCTATGTGAAGAAGAATGGACTACTATCAAAACGTTATAAGAAAACAAGTGTTAGAAAAGATGTGGAGAAATGGAACATTTACACACCTTTGGTGGAATTGTAAATTAAAACAGCCACTATGACAAACACCATAGAGTTTCCTCCAAAAACTAAAAATAGAACTACAATATTATTTATCAATACTACACCTGGATATATATCCAAAGGAAGGAGAACAACATTTTGAAGAAATAGCTGCACTCCCATGTTTATTGAAGCATTATTTACAATAGCTGAGATATAAAATCAAACCTAGTGTCCAAAAATGAATAAATTGATAAAGAATATATATAGTATATATACACGGTGGAATGTTCCAGCCATAAAATAGTATGGAATTCTGTTATATAACCACTTGGATAAAACCTTGAGGATGTCATCTTAATTTAAATAAGCCAAATAGAGAAAAACAAATACAAAAATACGGCATGGTCTCACTTATATGTGAGATCTAAAAATTTAAAAAATAAGAGTTGATATCATAAAAACAGAGAGTAGAATACTGATTACTAGCTACTGGTGATGAGAGGGGTGAGGGGATGATGGTGAGAAGTATTTCAAGAGATAAGAAGTTACGTTTAGAGAGGAGGAATAAGTTCTTGTGTTCTATTAGACAGTAAGCTGACTATCATTAACAATATCATATAGTTAAAAATAGCTAGAAGAAGCTGGGCACAGTGGCTTATGCCTGTAATCCCAGCACTTTGGGAAGCTGAGGCAGGACTATCAGTTGAGGCCAGGAGTTCAAGAAAAGCCTAGGCACAAAAAAAAAAAATTTTAAAAGTCAGATGTGCATGATGGTACACAGCAATACTTCTAGCTACTTAGGAGGTTGAGACAGAAGCATCACTGAGCGTAGGACTTGAAGCCTACAGTGACCAATCATCATGCCACTGCAATCAGCCGGGGATACAGATCCAAACCCTGTGTCTAGAAATAAAAAGCTAGATGTAAGGACAAAAGGATTTTGAATGTTCTTGTCACAATGAAATTAAAAATGTTTGAGGTGATAATTTTTTTAATTATTCTGATTTGGTTACTCTGCAATGTATAAATGTATCAAAACACTGCATTGAACATACTCCATAAGTATGTGAAAATATAACATGTCAATGAAAATATGATTTACAGAATGAAAGAAATATTTTCAAGTCATATATGATATAGGACTTGCTTCTAGCAAAATGAACATATAACCCAATAAAAAGACTACTAATACAAATAAAATGGGAAGAAGATTTGAATAGATGATTTCAAAGAATAAATCAGATATTCAATAATATTTTCATTAGGGAGATATAAATAAAAACTATGAGATATTTCTTTATGAATAATAGAATGACTATAATCTAAAAGAACGACAATGAAAACTTTGCCAAAAATGTCAGGAAATTTTTACCTTCATAAATTGTTGGATAGAATATAAAGTGATTCATCAACTTTCAAAAAAATTGTAACTGTTTCTCAAAAGTTTAACCACAGGGTTACCATATAATCAAACAATTCTACTGCCATGTATATACCCTAGAGAAATAAAAACTTATACCCACAGAAACACTTGTACGTGAATGTTCATAGAATCATCATTCATACTGACTAAAAAGTACAAACAACCCAAAAGTTCATCAGCTGATGAATGAACATACAAACATTGGTATATTAACATAAGGGTATATTATTCATTCTTCAAAAGTAACGAAGTTCTTGTTTCTTGTCTGGAATGTAAGGAGCTTCCAAATGGCCATTGCCATCTCCATAACAAGGAAAAGGTGATCAAACTGAAAGTCAAGAATTATTTTTGTATACACTAGAGAACTGAGGTCATAGGGCAAATTCCTGCTCCAAAACTTTGAGAGGCAGACAGATGGATGCAGAGAATCACTACTTAATGGTGCAAAGGATCAAGAGCAGAAACCACTACCAAAGTAGTAAAACCTAACCTATAATTGACAAATTCCTGGCTGCTTTGTGTGAACAAGTTCTATGGTAAAGACTTTGAGAGACAGTCTTATGAAGGACCATAGACTTTTGTTAGCTGTTCCTCCGGAAATCCTACCAGGTTCTCAGAGTGAATATTACAGAAAAATCCCTCAAACTTTTGGCAGGGGTAGATAAAATTTAGTCATTTAGAAATATATTCAGTGAAACTACTTTATGTATTTCCCTTTTCACAGGTCAGTTAGGTACTGATTAATTCTCATTTGATTAAGAGCTTCCCTCAAGAGAAATTATTTTAGCAGACCTTAATCAAATGATAATTAATCAGTACCTTACTGACCTGTGATAAGTGAAATATTAGTATATAACTTCATCCCCCTCTAGCCTTCTAGTCTAAAATAAGGAAAAGAGGGGAAAACAAAACTGAAAAGCACTTGTGAAGGTCATAGCCCAGTGGTAGAGTTTCAATAAACAGCCCTAATCATTGGGCTCCACCACATAAACAGAGTTCCTTTGTTATAAAAGGGAGTTATGTTTGAAAGAGCTGCATACGTAAGAAGTTATTTAAAAAGAAGATTTGGAAAATACAAAGACAAAAGTAAAGTCAATATAAATTATAGTAACTCAATGCAATTAATTCCAGAAAATAAAAGCAGAGGGAATAATTTCTGACTAACTTTATAAAGTCAACATTACTCTAACATACAAACAAGACAAGGGCATAACAAGAAAGGAAATCTAAACACCAGTTTCTCTCATTAACATAGATGCAAAAATGCTTAGCAAAATATTAGCAAATAGAATCCAACAATGCAGAAAAAATTATACACTGCAACTAAATGGAATATACTCCAAGTATGAAAGGCTGTTTCAGCATTTGAAAAGTAATTGATATAATTCATCATATCAACAGACTAAAAATAAAAATTATATGATCATATCACCAGATGCAGAAAGAGCATTTGACCAAATCCAACAATCATTCATGATAAAACTTCTCTGAAATCTAGGAATGGAAGGAAAATTACTCAACTTGATAGAGAGCACCTACAAAAAACCCACAGCTAAAGCATACTTAATGTGAAGAAACTAGATTATTTTTTGCTAAAATGAAAAACAGGGAAATGTTGTCCTCTGTCATCAATCCTATGTATCAATAGTTAAAGTCCTAGTAATATAATAACAACAACATAGAGAGCACAAAACAGATTCACACTAATATAATCAACTGCTTTTTGACAAAGGAGTGAAACAGCCAAATTGAATAAGTAAAAGGATATTCTTTTCAACAAATGGTTCTGGAAAACTGGACATTCCCATGTGAAAAACTAATAATCTAGACACAATTTTCACACCTTTCCCAAAAATCAATTCAAAATGAATGATAGATCTAAATGTAAAATAGAAAACTATGAATCTCCTATAAAATATTTAGGAAGAAATCTAGATGACCTTGTATTAGGTGACAATATTTTAGATATGACACCAAAATCATGATACATGAAGGAAAATGTTGATAATTTGTACTAAATTAAAATTAAAAATCATTCTCTGCGAAAGACACTGTTAAGAGAACGAGAAGACAAGTCACAGACTAGGAGAAAATATTTGCAAAACACATATGTGTTAAAGGAATGCTATGTGAAATATGAAAGAATCCTTAAATCTCAAAAATAAGAAAAAAATTGTCTAAACATGTGAACAGAAACCTCCCAAGGGAAGGTACCAGATACATAATGGGATATAAACATATGAAAAGATTCTCGGCATCATAGATAATTAGATAATTGAAAATTAAAATAATATAACGCCATTTCACCCATGAGAATGGCCAAAATCTAAAACACTGACAGTATCAAATGATGAGGAGGATGTTGAGTAACAGGTACACTCATTCACTTTTGGTGGGAACACAAAACATAGACAGTTGGGAGACAGAGTGGCAACTTGTTATAAAACTAAACACAGTCTTACTCTATGATCCAGCAATCCTGATCCTGAGTATTTACCCAAAGAAGTTGAAAATTTATGTTTACAGAGAAATCTGCACGTTAAAGTTTTTAGCATATTTTTTCAAAATAGCAAAGAACATGGAAGCCACTAAGATGACCTTCAATAGGTAAATGGTAAGCAAACTGTGGCACATCCATGAAATGGAATATTCAGTAATTAAAAAAAAGAGAAAAGAACTGGTATGACACAAATAGACAAAGAGGGATCTTAAATGAATAATACTAAATGAAATAAACAAATCTGAGAATGCTACATACTGTGTAATTTTAATGGTATGACATACTAAAAAAGCAATACATTAACCCATGTCCCCATGGGAAACAACTTTATTAACTAGAGTACACTGTATGTATATTTCCTTTTTTGTTCATCTCACTGTTTCCTCATTAGCTTTATAACTAATACCTTTTTTAGATATGATTCACATACCATAAAATTCATTCCTTTAAATTTATAAATCAGAAGTATTTAGTATATTCGTAAAATTGTGCAACCATCAGTAATACCCTAATTCAAGAAAAATTTTTATTACTCTAAAAAGAAATCCTTCTACCCACTACCAATCAATTCCCTATGTGTTTCCCTACCAAATTTTAGGTAACCATTGATTTATTTTCTGTCTCTACATCTTTGCCTTGCTATGCATTTTATGTAAATAAAATTATAAAAAGTTGTGATATTTTGTGACAATATTATTTCACTTAGCACAAACTTTTCAAGGTTCTTCCATGCTGAGTAGCATTATCAGTACTTCACTACTTCTTTTTCTTTTGATTTAAAAAATACTAAACAGGCCTGGCGCGGTGGCTCAAGCCTGAAATCCTAGCTCTCTGGGAGACCGAGGTGGGCGGATCGTTTGAGCTCAGGAGTTCGAGACCAGCCTGAGCAAGAGCGAGACCCCATCTATACTATAAATAGAAAGAAATTAATTGGCCAACTAAAATATATATAGAAAAATTAGCCGGGCATGGTGGCACATGCCTGTAGTCCCAGCTACTTGGGAGGCTGAGGCAGCAGGATTGCTTGAGCCCAGGAGTTTGAGGTTGCTGTGAGCTAGGCTGACGCCACGGCACTCACTCTAGCCTGGGCAATAAAGTGAAACTCTGTCTCAAAAAAAAAAAAAATACTAAACAAATGTTTAAGCACTCGAAGGTTTATAGGAAAAAAAGTTAACAGGAAGTACACATGTTACATTAATGAGCCAATATTGATACATTATTATTAACTAAAATCCTCAGTCTACTGTATGGTTTTATCATTATGTTATACATTCTACGGATGTGGGCACATGTATGATGGCATGTATCTATCACTACATTATTGTACAGAGTAGTTTCACTGCCCTAAATAGCTTATGTGCTCAATCTATTCATTCCTCCCTCTCCAGAAATCCCAGGCAACAACTAATCTTTTTGCTTGCTTTCTTTCTTCCTTTCCTTTCCTTTCCTTTCCTTTCCTTTCCTTTCCTTTCCTTTCCTTTCCTTTCCTTTCCTTTCCTTTCCTTTCCTTTCCTTTCCTTTCCTTTCCTTTCTTTTCTTTTCTTTTCTTTCCTTTTCTTTTCTTTCTTTTTTGACAGGGTCTTGCTCTGTCTCCTGGGCTAGAATGCAGTGGCATCATCATAGCTCACTGCAACCTCAAACTTCTGGGCTAAAGCAATCCTCCTGCCTCAGATTTTCAAGTACCTAGGACTAAAGGCATGTGCCATCATGCCCAGATAATTATTCTGTTTTTTGTAGTGACTGGGTCTACCTCTTACCCAGACTATTCTTGTGTTCCTCATCTCAAGCAATCCTCCCTCCTCTGCCTCCCAAAGTGCTAGGATTAGAGATGTGAGCCACCATGCCTGGCCATCAACCATTAATCTTTTTATTCTCATGTGAATTATATCTCAAAAGGTAATTGCTATAAAGCTAATGAAGAAACTTAAAACTAACAAAAAAGGAAATATATATATGCACTGTACTCTAGTTGATAAAGCTGTTTCCCAAGGGGACATGAGCTAATACTTATAAGAAGTATTTGTACTGAAATTGAGAAAATAATAAAAATATTGATTGATGAGAACTAACATTTCTTATTGTTGGAGATTACAAATAATCAAGAAAAGTAGGGTAGAATGATTCATGTGGTGATAGATTAGAGTTGGAGACTAGAGTATTAACTTATCAGTTTAAATATAAATGTATGTTTTTGTATGCCAATTGCACCATAATAAAATGATTTTTAAAAATGATCAGTTTGACATAAACATAAATGGTTACATACAGAAATATTTGTAGATATGCGTATAGGTTATTAAGTATGAAATGTCTGATGTCCTTAAGTACTAAATTTGACAGTTGGTATCTGTGACATTTCACTTTGACACTTCTTGTTTTATTTTTATTGTGAAAGTAAATCCTCATCCTTTCAAATTCATGTTTTGGCTTGTGATTATATGGCTCTATTTGAGTTGTAAATGGAAAGTTTAGTATCTTCTCTTCTGTGAGGAAAAAAGAGGATTTTTAAAAATTGTTCTCTGATACATAATAAAGAAAAAAACAAACTAAATAATGTCAGATCTACTATCATTTCATTAAAATGCAACTTAAACAACTTACAATAAAATAAGGTTCTGCTATGTTGTAATGCATTTAGGCATCTAATTCTCTTCTTGAGGAATTAAGAATTGACAGTATATAAATAAGATATGAAGTGATATTACCTATTCAAAAATGAATATTTTTGCTATGGTCAATTACACATAAATTTTACTGGGTTAAAAAAGATTGTGACAACTATATTTATTTTACTATTTGTAATATGTTTTTCATATTATTTCTTTAAAAAATGCCTTGCTGAAATCAAACTATCCTGGCTATTTCTATGGCACTGAATAATTTACTAAGCTTAGAATGGCATATGTGAAACAATACATTATATATGAGCTTTCAATAAAGTTATTTTGATTGAAACCAATACTTTTTCTCATGTTTTACAATTGCACACATTGTTGTTTTAATATATCTCAATCCATGCTAACCCTCAAAAATAGCTCACTTATACTTTCTCAATTATTAATAAGAATAAGGAACTAGTAATGATAATAGCCATTTCTTAAATTATTGCTAGAGGTGTAGAATTTTGTCTACTTCACTGATACTGCATTATTACTGGTGGTCTTTGGACATAAATATGCAGTTTAAGAAATTTAATGAAGTATCTCTTTTTTCTTCCAGTAAGTAAGTTCAAGAGACAAGATGACTGAGCAGAGATACCAGCCAGATCATCTCAGAAAGAAGAAAAAGTTTCAGATGAAAAAGTAGAAAGCAAACAAACAATCATAGATATGGTGTAATTTGGAGGGGAAAGTGCCAGAACATATAAGAGATTCTATGGGAATAATTTGCAGAACAGAACTAGAAGGAGCAATATATTGGCAGAGGACAGTCCCTGAAAGGCTTGGAGTCCAGTGAAAAGAGTAGGTGGAGCAGTGTGTTTCTGCCTCCCACACATCTCTGGCAGCCAGTAGGCTCCTGAGCTGCTGGAGAGCCTTTCTACCCTCATGAACCCAAAAGATGCTGCTGCCAGTGAACTGGAAGCTTCTTGAGAACAGAGCAGGCTGCCAGCCCCCTTGTGGTGTTTCCCATTACCACAGAACCAAGCCAAGATGGCAGGTACCATATTGCATTTCCACCCACCATGCACCTGTTGCCCTTCCTAGAGGGCTTAAGGCCCTCCGTTTTCATCTCTCCGACTCTCATACAAACATTTCCCAGTTCTGGCCCATACTGCAGGAGATATACAGGGCTATTTCATCCCAGGAGATCAGTGTGACCTCAGAGCCTGGATATTCCAGGTGGGCTGCCCTATAGAAAGAGGGATAGAGATTGCCAGAGTGATAACTTTCCTCCATCCAGATACATTTCCTCCATTTCCTTTCCTCCATATGTGGTTGCTAAGAGAGATTGAGCCAGGGCTCTCAAGAGCTGCTGCATCCTCCTGTTGGTGCACACACCACATCATGGATCCACAGAGAGGTGCTCAAACTTTTCCTTTTAAAGACCTGTAGAGGACTAATGGGTGCACAGACTGTGATCTCCCTGCTCACTGGCCTTCCCTGGTGCTTCTTTCCAGGCTGCTCCATCAGAGCAGGTATACCCTGAATCAAAGGGGCATCAAACCTGCTTTAGAATCCCATAGGCAAATCCCATAGGCATACTTCTCTCTGGTATGGTCAGGGATTGATCTTCAGGGACAGGCTCGCAGGCCAGATCCTGTACCCCCAGGACTTGATCATGTTGCTTGGGGCACAACAAGAATATTTGTGAAGTTCTTTGGGAGATGAAGGAGCCCACATGGGCAGAACTGAAAAGAGAGTGCAATGTGGGTACCAGCTGCAGTGCACTCACAGATGAGCCCTCCCCCAACAGGAAGGCCATGCTCTCATGCCAGGGTAGGATCCTGGGCTAGGAAGCTACCAGCCCTTAGGGCCATTGCAGAGGAGCTCAGCTAATTTGAGCTACCACCTACTGATAGATGCCAGGGGGAGACTACAGAGTAGGGGGGGAGGGAGAAGAGCAAAACCTGGTCTTCACAGCTAGATTGTGAACCTCAGATGGCTCTGCCTCTAGGAGCAGATTTTCTGGCTAGATAGAGCAACTTCAAGTTCTCCCTGGAGGCTTTCCCCAGAAGCTGGGAGCAGGCCTTTGAGTCCTGCTGATAAAGCTAACTTACAGATTTTGTGGAGCCTGAGTGCAAGCTCACCGAACCCAGATAAGAAGGAACCAGTAAAAGAACTCTGGAAGTGTAAAAAAAAATCAGATCAAAACGACACCCCCAAATGGGAACACAAGCTCTCTAGCAATGGATACCAATAAAAACAAAAACATCGAAATGATGGATAACAAATTCTAAACATGGATTTTAAGGAAGGGCAATGCAATCCAAAAGAAAATGAAAAACCAACTCAAAGAAATCAGAAAAACAACACAGAAAATCAATGTAAAATACACTAAAGAGATTGATATATTAGAAAAAAAAACTGAACTTCTGGAAAATAAAAATTAATTTAAGAAAATAAAAAACACAGTAGGAAGTTGTATGAATAGACTAGACCAGGAAGAAGAAAGAATCTCAGAAATTGAAAGCAACTCCTTTGAATTAACTCAGTCAGCCAAAAATAAAGAGCAGAGAACTAAAAGGAATGAACAAAGCCTACAAAAACTATAATATTCTGTAAAAGGTCAAATATATGAATCATAGGCATACATGAGGGGTAAGAAGAAGACACACAGGGCCTAGAAACCTTATTTGAGTAAATAATTGAGAAAAACTTCCCTGGTCTTGCTAGAGATTTAGATATTCAGGTATAAGAAGCTAACCAAACACCTGAGAGATTCATTGCAAAGAGGAAATCACCAAGACACATAGTTATCAGGCTGGCAAAAATATGAAGTAACTTAAAAGGAAAAATCCATCAGGTTAACTGCAGACTTTTCAACTGAGACCCTACAAGCCAGAAGGGATTGGATCCTTATTTTCAGTCTTTTTAAAAAGAACAGCTGCCAGCCTAGAATTTTTTATCCTGAAAAACTATGTTTCTTATATGAAGGAGAAATAGAATTTTCCAGATGAGCAAACAGTGAAAGATTTTTTTTCAAGATGAGACCTGCCCTGCAGGAAATACTCAGAACCACATTATACATGGGTCAAGCCAATAGATACCCACCAGTGTAACAAGACTCAAAAACTAAAGTTCAGTACTCAAATAAAACAATAGCACAAGAAGTAAACAAACAATAATGTGCTACCAAACAGGATGAAGAGAAATCCATCCCACATATCAATTCTATTAATCATTGTGAATGGTTTGAATGCTACACTCAAGAGATGTAGGCTGGCTGAATGGATGAAAAAATACAACCGAAATATCTTCTGTCTCCAGGAAACACACGCGACCCAAGGGGATTCAACATATTCAAGGTTAAGGGATGGAAAAAAATATTCCATGCAAGTGGATACCAAAAGAAAGCAGATGTAGCCATTGATATGTCAAATGAAATTAACTTGAAATCAACAATAATAAAGACAGTCAAAGATGGTAATTACATAATGATATAGGAAGCAAATCAATCAGACATAGTAATCTAAAATATTAATATTTATGCACCTAACACAGGGGCACCTAGAGTTGGATAAGGAAAACCCTACTAGATCTAAGCAAAGAGACAAACAGCAGCATTGTAATTGCCAGGAACTTCAATACCCTACTGACAGAACTGGAAATATCATCCAAGCAGAAAATAAATGAAGAAAGACTTGATGTGATTGCTACTCTAGAACAAATGGGCCTACCAGACATTTAGAAGCATTTTACCTCCAAATTACTGAATATACATTATTTTCATCACCGCATGGAACATTCTCCAATATGGATAATATCTTAGGCCACAAAACATGTCTCAACAAATTGAAAAAAAAAAAAAAAACAAAATCATAACACATAGCTTTTCAGACCACAGCAGAATAAAACTACAAATTCACTGCAATAGAAACACTCAAATCTACACGAATTCTTGGAAATTAAACACTCTGCTTCTAAATGAGTATTGGGTCAATAATGCAATTAAGAAGAACATCAAATGATTCCTCAAAATGAAGGAGAAAGGGGAAACATGCTGTAAAAAATCGAGATTCAGCAAAAGCCATCTTGAGGAAAATGATCACAAATCAACAATCTAATGACATGTCTCAGGGAAATAGAAAAGGAAAAGTAAACCAATCACAAAGCCTGGAGAAGAAAAGAAATTATTAATGACAGAGAACTAAACAAAATGGAAAACAAAACAAAACAAAAATACAAAGGATAAAGGAAACAGAAATTTGGTTCTTTGAAAAGATAAAACTGATAGACCTCTTGCAAGATTAAGCAGGAGTAGAAAACAAAGAACCCAAATAAGCTCAACAAAAAATTGAAAAAGGCAATATTTCAACTGAATTCACAGAAATATAAAATATCATCTGTGAATAATATGAAAATATTTATGAACATAAAAAGGATAGAAGAAATGGACAAATTTCTGGAAATACACTACATCCCAAGATTCATTCTATTTGCTCATGCTTTGTTGAAAGATTTTTGTATCTATGTTCATGAGTGATATTGGTATGTAGTTTTTTTTCTTTTATACTAAATCTGGTTTTGGTATCAGGATATTAACTTCATATATAATCTGCTGTATTTTCTTCTCTATTGATTTTTATATTTATGACTGTGTTGTATAAAATTAAATCAATACATTTTCTGAATAAATTAATACATACTCTAAAATGTTTTATCACCAATATTGAGATTGTAAGGTTGAAGGAAACAAAGGAAAACCTAGAACATATGAGTTTGTATATGTTTCAATCTCATTTTAAATTGACCATATATTATATCATATATTTAAGGAGGATGACTGCATAATAAGATTCTTTCATTGGAATTATAGTAATAGTAGCAAATATTTTTCCTGCTGGAATAATAAAAATATTAGTGCTATTTAATGATTTGATTTATAATGCTTTAAAAAATATACTTATTTTTGCTAAACGTGGTTTATATTTTTCAATCAATAGTCTTGGCTTTGATCTACATTGATTTGGTATTCTTTATAATAACCCTGTCTGTTTGCAGTGCTTTACTCCCCAAAATAATACTGCTGTCTGTGACACGTAGTAAATAGATTTTTTTTCCAGTTTTGGTTTTTTGCTTTTATGTATTTTTTTCAAAATATGAATAAACCTGTACTTCAATATTTATTGTAGATAGCTTTTTATGTAGAACTCAAGTACTGGGTAATTCAGGATTCACTACCTGAATTTTTCCTGTAAATTTGGCATAGACTTTCTTTCCTTTCTAGGTTATTTTTCTAACTATAACTGCAAACAAACTAATATTATATGGTAGGGCTTTGGCACGACACTATTATCATTTTTATCTTGATGTCTAAGAAAATAATTATTTTGCTTGTATTTAAAGCAGCAAATACAGTATTTTACAGAGTTCCCATATCTCTCATCGTTTAACAAAGTTTTTGAAAATATTTGCTTTTTACTTTTTTAGGCATTGATGTTGTGGATTTCTGAGTTATAGAGACCAACGTTCAAATCCTTACTCCATTACACCATATGAACTGGAGCAAATAACTTTTCATTGTGTCTATTTTATATACTTAAAATGTAGTAAAACTCATATAGTTGTGTTGATGATTAAAGGACATAAGACACACATAAAGCAATAAATTCTGTGCCACACAAGTTCTAAGCATTCATTCATTGTTAATTACAATTATTACTGATAAAATAACATTAAATGAATTTTGTAAGAATATCATATGTAACTATAAAATGTGGGGATAGGGAGTGGCAAAAAGATAAGCAGAAAAATAAATTAACAAAAAACATATTTTTGAGAAATAATTGCTAATCTGCCCTCATTGTTGATACAAGTGATAGGGTCATTTGTGGAACTTACAGGTTGACTAATGAGAAGCTTAGTGGTGTTAATTTCTCAATATTATTATAGTGCCAATCTGTCTTATTAGTGATATCTACAACACAGTGATTTTTGTAAAGGAAAATGTATAGAATATTTAATTTATAACAATGCTTAGAGAATACTTATCATCAGTTCAAAATATTCACTCAAGATAGACACCAGCAATGGAACATAAGTAATATAATATATAAGTAGATATAAGGAAGATCAAATTAAGTATCATAGCTTTAAAAACCAACTATGAAGTGATACATGTATTCTGGTCATGGATTAGTCATAATCAGATTCCATCAAATATTTGAGCCAATGCTTCCATGTTAATTAGTATAATAGTTTAAAATGACAGTTTTAAATCAATATATAAATCATAAGACACAGCCTACATTGGCTTATGTGCCTATTCACAACTCCTACCTAGACCTCACTATTATTTTGGGGGGATGGGGGAAAACCCTTGCACTCATTATATAATAGATGCTCAATTAATGTCTATTTTATTGGCATGCTTTGTATTCTTAGTTGCAAATAAACATAGTCAATCAAAAAGAAAAAAATAACTTAATAAAGGACATTATATAACTTCATAGAACCTCCAAGAGGGCCATGTAAAGATGTTTGGAGGCTATGCATCCAGGAACAATATCCAAAATGATACTTGTTGAGCTGGTCTGGTGGAGAAATCACTGCTGCTATGATGACTACAGAGATTCATGGGCAATGGATAAGCTAAAATATCTGAAACTGGAAACTCATTGTAGATACCATCAGTCCTGCTTTTATGAATTCATTTGCTGTTTCTTCATGTCATTAGCTTCCTTTTTTTTTTTTTTTTTTTTTTTGAGACACAGAGTCTTACTCTGTTGTCAGGGCTAGAGTGCCGTGCAGTCTAGCCTAGCTCACAGCAACCTCAAACTCCTGGGCTCAAGCAATCCTTCTGCCTCAGCCTCCCAATTAGCTAGGACTACAGGCATGCACCACCATGCCTGTCTAAATTTTCTATTTAATTTTAGTTGTCCAGCTACTTTTTTCTACTTTTTAGTAGAGAAAGGGTCTCACTCTTGCTCAGGCTGGTCTTGAACTCTTGACCTCGAGTGATCCTCCTGCCTTGGCCTCCCAGAGTGCTAGGATTACAGGTGTGTGCCACTGTGCCTGGCCCCTATGTCATTAGCTTTTTATGCAAAATATGGTATAGGTGTACTACAGTGGTGGAGTTTTAGTCTTATATCCTTGCCCTACCTGAAAGGGAAGCTCAGAAAGCTAGTTTTTGCTTCTATGGTGAGAGGTAGTCTCTGCCGCATTAAGAAGAATTTCTAAAACACAGAAAGGGTATTCAAAGGTACTCAACAGCCAAGATGAATCATGTAAAACCAATACAGCCATCAATTTGTTCCTTCTGGATTTTGCCATCATTGGTATTGGGCACTGATCCGGATTAGTAAGAGCCAAAGTATGAACTATTGTCAATGATGCACTGTTGCCAATTCATCTGGGTAAGACGATAGTTTAAGGACTAAGATTCATAGGTTTAAGGACATCTATAAAGATTTTTTCCTTTATTTCATATTTAATTTTTAAAATTTGTCTTTCTTCACAGTGCATTTAAAATCAAGCTTTTTTTTTTAGTGTCACTGGATGGAAAATATACAAGTTTTGGTATGGGGAGTGTCTAATAACTGAGTTCTTAAATTTTAGGAATGACATATTTTTCACTACAAGTTTCTCAAGCACTTCTTAATGCAGTCTGGTAACTTGCCATAGAATAAGATAGGAAAGAGGTTCATTACATGGAGAGCAAGAACAGCATATTTTAAAAACAATATTTTATTACTGTCATTGCTATCCTTTTGCTCTTTTTATTATAATACTTTTGTGTTTTCATACCACAGTAGTGGTGCTGCATGCAAATTATGTGCTGGCTGGTGTAGCTCCAATCCATCGTCTTCTGGAAATAGAAGAGATCTAAACTATTTAATTTTACTTTTATTTTTTCATTTGACATGTTAAACCAAGTGAAACTGAGATTGACTAATATACCAAATATTCATGCTGTTACCGGTATTTTACTATATTTAAAGATATAACCTCCTGGCTGGCACATTGTCCAAATTTAGGTTTATTAAAAGAGTTAACAATTTTATATCAAAATCTTTGGCCTATTTCTTTTTAATCTATTTCCAAGATAAAATTTATAAGTGTGTTAACCATGCTGCTATAGTAACAAGTAATGCCTCAACTACTTCTTCTCAGCTAAGCTTGTGTAGAGGGAATAACTGACATGGTGTTAACACTAATTAGAACAGTCCAGAAACGGGTTTTTATCTTTCTCTTATTATATAATCTATGGCATAAAACTGCAATGTCATAATTTTTTTCTGAAGTCTAAGGAGAACTCTCATTAGTTATTCTGCTTCGGTTCCTAATGTACCTTTTTCTTTGGTGTACTGGGCAAACTTTGTGCCTCAAATAAACTGAGCATGCAAAAGACAATGATTAGATTTGAAGCCTAGTCAACTGAAGTAGACACACAATAAAATAAATGCAGACACACTCACATACTTACATATATTGAAAGAAGAATAATAGGTGAAGAGATGCAATAGAAAAGGGAAAAAAGTAAAATTTATGGGTGTTTTTAAAAGTGTAGATTTCTAAAGTACTCCGTCAATTCTAAGTTTTAACATAGCATTTTCCAGAGTTGAATGTAGTATTAATACAAAGTCGGTGTGAGAAAGTATACAGTTGTAGGAGATTCAGGATTGAGTCACCTTCTTCAATGGCTGATGAAAGTAGCTAATTATTTGTAGGAAAGAATATGTTTGTCAGACTCTCAGTATCTTTAGACATTTTTCAACCTGTTCTCCTTTATTCCAAATGGGCATTAATCATCCTTGGATATAAAGCATTTCAGTTTAATGTTTTCTCTGATGGACTTCATGTTGCATAGTTGGAATGCTAGTTAGTGAAGTAGCAAGACACTGGATTTATAACAATCTGATTTTGTTTCATTCTTCTTTTTGGGCAATTTACCATTTGGTTTAAAAATAATGGTGGGTTAAGAAAAGCTTTTAAATTATTAAAAATAAATAAATTTCACTTGTGTTCATTGCCAAGAAGCCAGCATGCCCATAAATTTAAAAAATACATTTGTACATAAATAAAAGAAACAATTGTATGAGTTTTTTAATTTTTCTTTATTAGATAGTAATTCTTTATGTAATTGTTTTCTGTCAATAGTTAACAATTGGAAATGACTTGAATATATTTCTATGAGAAGTTTTCAATCATTTACTTATTGTACAAATAGTTACTGCATGCTCGTTTTGTGGAAAGCACATGGTAGACAAAGAACTGGAACTAGTACTTATTTTGAAAAATGAATATATATATGTGTGTGTGTGTGTGTATACATGTTTATTGCTATATCAATAATATAGCAACATACGAAAGATGACTTTAAACACTTTTTACTCACTGTGATGTCTATCATTATAGATGGATAGGTGAGAGAGAATTAAATACTCAGTAAGTATTCCAGCAAAGGGATACTGCCTAGAAAGCTCTCCTGACAAAAGTACAAGTTAGAAGAAACAACTTTTGGAAAATGTTTCAAAAAAGAGGCAGAAATACACTGACTGAAAAGAATCTTTAACAATTTACTATAACCATTTCACATTATATTGTCTTACTTTTCTTTTTGAGATTGATTGTGCAATAGTCTAAACCTATAAAATAATATAGAAATAATGATATGAGGAATGGCCTTAAATTACCCAAATTAAATCTTACAATGGTGTTGAAGTTTATAGTACACTTTTCTTCAGTTTATTACTCTCCATTGTTCCCAGAGATAATCTCCATAACTTGATTATCATTACCATATTTTTCTTCATATTTCACGGTACTTGTGTCCCTAAATGGTAAGTATCATGTTTTACATACTTTAACTATTTTTATGTGTATAATAGTTTGTATATTTTTCTGTAATATGTCTTTACAGCATTGTTTGTCAGAGTCATCCACATTTATAGGTGTAGCACTAGTTCATTCATTTTTACTGTTCAATAGAATTTTATTTTATGACTATATGAGAGTTTAGTTATTCTTTATTAAGGTACATGTAGGGTGTTTTCAATTATTTTCAGTTATCAAAATGCTGATATGGACATTGTTGAATATGTATTTCTGGACATGTATGTGAGGACTTAAATTATTATGATATGTACATCTTAAACTTAACTAGCATTTACCAAATTATTTTCAAGGTTTTTAATTTCCCTAAACAATTTCTAAAAACCCTATTATCATCATCTTATGCCCAAAACTTGTATGTCAGACTATCAAAAATAGACATTATACTCACATGGTTCAAAAATCAAAACAATATAAAATTCACACATCGATGTATTTAGTGGTTATTAATTTAAATGTAGAGCTGGAGACAAGCCAATAACTATAGGTAGTTTATGTGGGGGCTGCTTTCATCAAAAAGAAAGGAGAGAGCAGTGATACCATTTTTTGGGTAAGAATGAGAAAACAGTATGTGGTGCATTATTGAGCTGGTTACTGCTGTAAGCAACTAGGGCTCATTCCTACTGGGAATCATATGAAGCACCAAGTGGAATATGTTTCAGAATTGTTGGTGGGTGATTGAGAGTTGCCCTGAGGATATTAACTGCTCTGACTCTGAGCTAAGCAATTTTGCAGGGCTTCAGAGGCAGTTTCCAGTGGAAAGACACAGGCTGTAGGCTGAATTCTATCAAATATGCATAGAAGCTACCCAACAGAACTCAATCTGAAATCAGAGGTGGTTTGAGAAGATATGGCATAGGGTTCCAAAGTGTCTACTACTACGCTCCCCCCTTTCCATATCTAAAGTATTTCCCCATACCCTACAGATAACCATCCTTAATAGTGTTTTTGTATATCATTATAAAATTTCTTATACAATGTAGGCAAAATGAATATATAGTTTATTTCTCCCATTTCTCACACAAATCTTGCTATAGAACAATACATTCTTTATTTTCCACATCAGTATGTAGCAAGCTTTCTTAACTTTTTTAGCAACTGCATTTTATAAAGGTACCATAATTTTTAACCATTGCACTATAGACATTCAGTTTTTCCAAATGTTTCTATTATAACATTGCAGTAACTAACCTTATGCATAGATATTTCATAGGCATCCTTGTACAGTATGTCCCAGGAGTGAGATTGCTGGATCCAAGGGTAAATTCATTTGCAATTTTGATAATTATTTTGAAATTATCTACTAGGGGATCATAACATTTTATGCTCCATAAGCAAAGTATGGAAGAACATGTTTTCCTATAGCTTCACCAACATTGAGTATTGTTAAGCTTGTTTGTTTTTATTGATTTCATAGATAAGAATGTAATTTCAATAAAGATTTATTTTTTTTCATTAAGAATGATGTCAAACTTCACATCTATTTTAAATGCTTAAGGGAAAATGGTAATGTTTTTAATGATTTATACCATTTGCCTACATTTTATTGGGGTGTTTGTGTTTGTTTATTTATCTGATAGATAAATAGATGGATAGATAGACAGATAATCTCTGGTATAAATTACACAAAATATTTAATTTTTAATTTTTTATTAGAGTATATTACAAGGGTAAAAGCGCTTAAGTTACGTATGTTGCCTTTGCCCCACCTGAGTCAGAAATTCAAGCATGTCCATCCCCCAGATATTGCTCACTGCACACATTAGGTGTGTAGTGGTATCCCCTCCTCCCCTCTCCAATCTCCCCAACACCCAATGAATGTTATTACTATATGTTCACTTAAGTGTTGATCAGTTAGTATCAATTTGATGGTGAGTACATGTGGTGCTGTGTTTCCATTCTTGGGATACTTCACTTAGTAGAATGGATTCTAGCTCAATCCAGGATAATACAAGAGGTGCTATATTACCATTGTCTTTTGTGGCTGAGTATAACTCTATGGTATACCTATAACACATTTTATTAATCCACTCATGGATTGATTGGCACTTGGGTTGTTTCCACATCTTTGCAATTGTGAATTGTATTGCTATAAACATTCGAGTGCAGATGTCTTTTCTATAGAATGTCATTTGTTCTTTTGGGTATGTGCCCAGTAATGGGATGGCTGGATCAAATGATACTTCTATTTGTAGCTCTTTTAGGTATCTCCATATTACTATCCACAGAGATTGTACTAGTTTGCAGTCCCACCAGCAGTGTATGAATGTTCCTATCTCTCCACAACCATGCCAACATTTATTGTTTTGGGACTTTTTAATAAAAGCCATTCTCACTGGAGATAAGTAATATCTCATTGTGGTTTTGATTTGCATTTCCTTGATGATTAGAGATGTTGAACTTTTTTTTCATATGTTTGTTAGCCATTATTTTATCTTCTTTTGAAAAGTTTCTGTTCGTGTCCTTTGCCTACTTTTTGATAGGGTGGGACCAGCAGTGTACGAGTGTTCCTATATCTCTGTATCCACACAAACATTTATTGTTTTGGGATCTAAGTGAAATCTCATTGTGGTTTTGATTTGCAATTCCCTGATGATTAGAGATGTTGAGCATTGTTTCATATGTTTGTTGGCCATTATTTTATCGTCTTTTGCAAAGTTTCTGTTCATGTCCTTTGCCCACTTTTGATAGATTGTTTGATTTTTTTCTTGCTAATTTTCCTGAGTTCTATATAGATTTTAGTTATCAGCCTTTTATCAGATGTGTAACATGTGAATATTTTCTCCCATTCTGTCAGTTGTCTGTTTGCTCTTGTGATAGTTTCCTTGCCTGTGCAGAAGCCTTTTAATTTAATCCAGTCCCATTTATATATTTTTGTTGTTGTTATGATTTCCTTTAGGGTCTTCTTCATAAATTCTTTCCCTAAGCCAATGTCTGTAAGGGTTCTTCTGACATTATCTTTTGACTATGCTTTATTTTTTAAATTATTAATTAATCTTCATTATATTATATAGTTGAATTTATGAATTTTTCTTTTCTGTATATTGAGCCATAATTAGAAAGACCTTTTCTACACTGAGATTGTAAATAATTTTATCCTCTGCTCATCTACTATATATGTTATTTCAATTTTTGTTGCTTTCATTTTATCTAGTGTAATCTTTCCTAATGTATAGAAGGTATGAATCCAACTAGTTGTCTCAATACCATTTATTAATTAATGTCTATCTAATCCCCTAGAAAAATGCATTAATCTCTCTTCTCATGACTTGGGTAAGTAGGTGCATTAGATTTTTATTGGTGCATAACAAATTACCAAAAATTTAATGGCTTAAAACAACATAAATTTGCTTTCCTATAGTCTCTATATTTCAAAAATCCAACATGTTTTCACTGCATTCTCTTCTCAGAATCTTATAAAGCTAAAGTAAAAATGTTGACTGAGCTGTGTCCTCCTTTGGAGGATCAATTAAGGAAGGTCTGCCTGTAAGCTCCATCAGATTTTTGGAAAAATTAATTTTCTTAGAGTAGTCAGACTGATGTTTCCATTGTTATGCTATCTGTTGACTGGGAGATGCTCTCAGAAACTAGAAACCACTTTCAGGTCCTTTTTAAATGTCTCCCTTCATCTCAGAAATGGAAAACCTCCCATGCATCATATTCCTCTTTTGCCTTGAATCTCTCTGACTTCCCTTTCTGGAACCAGCTGGAGAAACAGATAATCATCCAATCTTAAGCACAATCGATTAACCTTAATTTTATTTGCAACATCCCTTTTCACATGTTATATAACATAAATATGGGAATAATATCAGAAACCAGGGGATAGAGATCACGAAAGACCCATTGGGATTCTGCCTACCCAACATTTACCTAGATCCCAGCCAGATACAGAAGACTATTACTGAAGAATGACTGGTGATAAACATGTTATTCCTACTTCACTATTTCATTGTGGACATACTGCTTCACAGGTGCTAGCTGTGTGGAAGGGCTTAATTTTAGCTCCCAACTTTTCTTAGTTTCAAACCGTTATCTCCTGGTCCCTGTACCCATAAAAAACACAATGTTCCTATTTACTCATATCAGCACATGACATCAGAAAAAATTAGTCTGTCTTATTGCTCTGGTTCCATGATACTTTTTATTTTTTGAAACCAGATATTTTTATTTACCTTCTTAAAAATGTAGTTATGCACTTACTTATGTTGTACTTAATATTTCTAGTTGTTTTAGAAAGCTTTTGTCCTGATTATGCGGCTACTATAAAGAACAAAATAGGAGTCTCAATTATGCTATTTAACTTCTATTATTATTTAGATTATGTATGCATCTGCAAGTATACTGTATTACATTTATTAGAAAAAAATTTTGGAACATGATTAGATAAAATTTTATTCAAACATAAAGCATAAGAAGAGCATTTTCACTAAAGCCATGTTTATAGTAATACAAGTTTCAGTTGTTAAGAACCTTACATTTCAAATAAAGATAACTGTATGTTTTCCAGTCAGCATTTGAAGCCAGCATAGTACTGCAAATAGCAGAGGCTGGTTGCCAGTTATATTTTCTCAGAACACTTTCATAAATTAGGAGTCCTTTGGAAACATAGTAGCTACGACATGCACATACACTCCCCCCAATGCATACACAGGCAAATATACATTTTATCAATTATTGTAGGGAAAGCTTTTTCAAATTTTCTCTTACATACATATTCAGTTGTGTTTATACACAATTGTAACAAGCAGAAGAAAACGAAAATGTTTATTTGGATAAAAACTACAACCATTTCATGAAAATTTGCCCATGTCTTGTATTATGTTGAGCAACATAAAATTGCTATTTTTGTAGTTCAAAAGATGCCGCTTATTGGTGATTTCATATGATTTTTTTTCTTTCAACATATTATGGTGGTATAAATTTTAAGGTTACATATAATGCCCTTGCCCCCTTGCCTCCTCAAATCTGAGATTCAAGTGTGACTATCCCCCAGATGGTGCATATCTCACTCATTATGTATGTATATACCCATTCCCTCCTCTTCCCTTCCACCTGCCTAACACCCGATAAATGTTATTCCTATGTGTCCACTTAGGTGCTGATAAGTTAATACCAATTTGCTGGTAAGTACATGTGGTGCTTGTTTCTCCATTCTTGGGATACTTCACTTAGTTGTATGGGTTCCAGCTCTATCCAGAAAAATACAACCCTATATCATCATATCTTATAGCTGAATAGTGCTCCATGGTATACACATACTACATTTTTTTTAATCCACCTATTTATTGATGGGCACTTGGATTGTTTCCACATCTTTGCAATTGTGAATTGTGCTGCTATAAACATTTGAGTGCAGGTGTCTTTATTGTAGATTGCCCTTTGTTCTTTTGGGTAGATGCCCAGGAGTGGGATTGCTGGATCAAATGGTAGATCTACTTGTATCACTTTAAAATATATCCATATTGCTTTCCACAGAGGCAGTCCCACTAGATGTAAGAATATTCCTATCTCTCCGCATCCACGCCAACATTTATTGTTCTGGGACTTTTTGATAAAGGCCATTCTTACTGGAGATAAGTGATATCTCATTGCAGTTTTGATTTGCATTTCCCTGATGATTAGAGATGTTGAGCATTTTTTTCATATGTTTGTTAGCCATTATTCTGTCTTCTTTTGAAAAGTTTCTGTTCATGTCTTTTGCTCACTTTTTGATATGGTTGTTTGATTTTTTCTTGCTGATTTCCATAAGTTCTGAGTCGATTCTAATTATCAGCCCCTTATCAGATGTATAGGATGTGAAAATTTTCTCTTATTCTGTAGGCTGTCTGTTTACTCTAATGACTGTTTCTTTGGATGTGCAGAAGCTTTTTAGTTTGATCAGGTCCCATTTATTTATTTTTGTTGCTGTCGTGATTGCCTTTCGGGTCTTCATATGTTGTAATATACTTGATATACTTACTGTAATATCCACTAAACATCAATTGGCAGAGCATGCATCTCTATTTATTTTAATAAGTATTGTAGCTTCTTAAAACTATACTGACCATTTAATATGTAATTGTTTCATTTTTATTATGATAAAAAAGTCCTTGTGGGATGAAATATTCAAACAATTCTCTGGGTATCTTATCTACTTGACAAGTAACAGTAACTCTGTGTATTTTCCAGTATTTGAAAAAGGTAGTTATAACTTTAGGATAAATTTGACCAAATAAATTGGTCAAATAATTTGTTATTTGACTAAATACTCTTTTGGGTTTTAATTTATTGTCTAAATTATTTTTGATCTATATTTTGTCCAATACAACCATCAAGAGTGGTTTATTTTGCTCTAATATTTCTTATTTTCTAATCATGGTTCTGAAAGTGTGTGTAAACCACAATCACTCTCAGTTTTTGGCACCCTTAGTGAAGTGAATCATTTGCACAAGTTTATAGTTGTATACTAGTTCTTATATTTTGCTAGTGGTCTGCCACTTTCACCAGATGTGTCATGCTAGAGGGATAAGAGTTGGATAATATAACCTAATGCATCTCAAAGTTATAGATTCCCAAGTTCCAAAGTATAACTAAGCACTCTTCATTCTTCCCAAGTTTATTATCCTCAAAATAAACTCTTTCTGATTCTTTTCTGACATAAAGCTTTCAAACATATAAAATTATCCTACTATACACCCAAGGAAATCACATGACCAGCAATTCCACCAACAATCAGACTACTGATATGTGATTATTGTAGGCCTTTATAATAGGACTATATATCACCTCATATTTCTCCTGCTTAATACTTTGATGTTTATCATAAATTAATTATTTGATGGTTATATTCTAGATGTCTGTTCATATTTAAAATCTTTACATAAATTGGTAACTGCCTGTATAGGAATTATATATTTGTAATTTGTTCAACTAATTAACATATACATTATTTTTATCAACAGAAAATTATCTTTGTCATTCTCTGGGCTTTATATGAGAGGACTGGGATGAAATGATATAAGTCAATTTTATTTATAACAAAAATCATTTCCACTTCTGCTATAGCAGAATAAACCCAGTATAGTTTATCTTTCTTGCTGTTTGTAATTATAACCCTGGACAAATTACAAAAAGAAAATTCCAAAGGTTTTGAAAAACACAGAAAAAGAAAACTAATAAGAAGACTGTTGATGTGAGTTCAAACCTTCTTAAGTAACTCATATATAGATGAATCATTTAATTGTTCTGTTTTGTTTGTTTGTTTGTTTGTTTAGTCTCTTTTCTCTCATGACTATGCCTTGAAAGAATGCTCCAGTTATAGAGCTGTGCATTGAAGCACTGGTGCAGATGACAATACTTCGATTAAAAAACTGTCTTTTTTGTAACAACTTGGAAATGGGGTCCACAATGAACAGAGATTATAAGGGAATGTTGGAAAAAAAAAAAGAGTTGGATAATAGGATTCTATAATTCTGTCTCTAAACCAGCACAGATTTTGAGCTTTCCCCTGAGCTATGCATACATTGAACAGATACATAGATGCATAGAAAAGGCTTTGAGAAATGAAAAGAGATTGGAAAAGCACTCACAGAATGAAAGATAGAACTTGTAGTTGCAAGCTAATTGCATTCATAGTCTACTTGAACAAACAAACACAAATTAATATTCTCAAGAGAATACAATAGGACATAGAGTTCACACAAATTAACATTTACAAAGTCTAGACAATAATAAAAATTTACTTGATAAACAAAGAACTAGGAAAAATAAACAAGAGATTCATAAGTGATTTTCAAGGAAAAGAAAATCAACAAACACCTATTCTAAAATGACACAGATTTTGGAATTATCATACAAAGTAATCCATTTTATAACTATATTCTATATTGACATAATACATTTGAAGTGAACTGAAAGATAGATGTTCTTCACAGAAAATAGAAGGTATAAAAATGAGCAAGATAAACATTTTAGAACTGAAAAATACAATAAAATAAACTTTAAAATATCACCAGATAGGCTCAATATCCAAGCCAGAAAGGAAAAGATTAATAAATTTTATGATAGAAAAATATATTATCAAATCTGAAAAAATACAGATAATAAAGAGGTTGAAAAAAATAGAATCTCAGGTACCTATGGGACAATATAAAAAGAACTAATGCATATGTCCTAGAAATGCCAGAATTAGAAGAGAAAAGAGACCATAAAAGAGAAGAAGAAGAAGAAGGAAAAGGAGAAGAAGAAGAAGAGGAGGACATGGTGAAGAAGAAAAACAACAGCAACAGTGGATTGTGAGAAATGGCAGATTAGGGATGACCTCCTGGCTCTCTTCTCTCAGAGTAGGAGGTGAACAAGGCAGCCTGAATCACTCGAGTGGGTAGTTCTCCCACAGGGTCGGATTCACAGAATTGCAGGGAAGCTTCGAGGGGCAACAGTGCTGGGAAAAGAAGGAAAGTGACTCAGTGGATTTGCCATGAAGTTTCAAGAATCCGAGTGGTACAGTGGGGATTGGAGTGCAAGCTGGATGTGCACAGTGGCCAGCCCAATGGGACTATGTGATCCGCCCCACAGGCGGACAACTTCTCCTTCACTGACATCCATACCCACGCAAGCAGGGAAGTGCCTGAAGTCAGTGTGAAGAGGTAACATGGGCAGTCAGGCAGATCGGAGAGTAGGCAGGATCAGAAAGCAATTTGAAATCTCCAGGGCACAGTGCAGGGTCTACTTTGCTGGGAGATCTGTACACACCAGCGGCTTATGCTTCGCTTGTGAAGGAACAGAAAATTGAGACAGATCATTCATTTGACTGAGTTGTCACATGGACTAAGGTGGCCCAAGTGCTACCAGTGAGGGAGCAGAAGAGGGAGGATGCACGACCCTCCGTGGATCCTCCCCAGGGGGCTGTGGCTGCCCAAGCTTTGACTGGGATACGCATAAAGTTTTCACCCCTCAGCAGAATCTGTCAGTGGAACCTGTCCGTGATCCTCAGTTGCTTGAGTGCTGCAGATGAGGGAACGGAAGAGGGAGCAAGTGCAATCCTCCACGGATCCTCCCCAGAGGGCTGCAGTGGCTGAGGCTCCATCACCCTCAGGGGAACCTGTCAGTGGTCCCCAGCTGCTGGAGCGCTGCTGGTGAAGGAGCAGAAGAGGGAGCGAGAATTATTCTCCATGGATCCTCCCCAAGGGACTGCAGAAGCCCAAGCTCCACTGGTGACACGGAAAAAGGAACATTTCAGTGGCTTCAGGCTGCTAAAATTCTGCCAATCCAGAGCACATATCCCCAGATCTGCCAAGGATCATCCCTCTGGAAGTCCAAATTTTAGATCATAATCCAGCCCTTGCACCTCCTATCCTCAATAAAGCACCCAGATGAGAAAGAAACAGCAAAGTTTACAGGGAACATGAAGGATCAGAGAGAAAAAAAGTCACTTCCAAAGCAAAATACTCATTCCTCATCATCTGACACCAACTTACATGCTATGAGTAAACTGATGGAGGAAGATTTCCAAACATGGATTGCTACAAAACTAAATGGATTTTAGAGAAAATAGAATTATAACATAGACAAATCACAAGAACAATACAGGAGATTACTAAAAGATTCTCCAAAGAAATTGAGATTATCCAGAAAAACCAAACAGAAATTCTGGCAATGAAGGAAACAATCAAGGATCTCCATAACACAGTGGAAAGCCTAAAGAACATGATGGACCATGCAGAGGAAAGAATGTCAGAACTGAAGATTATGACTATGCTCTAGACAAATCAAAAGAAGAAAGGGAACACAGAAACAAGAGACAAGACCAAAATTTACAGGAAGTGTGGGATTATGTTAAAAAGCCAAATCTCATATTGATTGGGGTTCCAGAAGGGGAAGAGGAACATTCAACATGGCTGGAAAATTTATTTCACCAAATACTGGAGGAAAATATGCCAGGTCTGGCCAGATATTTTGATATCCAAATACAAGAACCACACAAAAATCCTGGGAGACTCAACATGAAAAGTCAATCACCTCGTCATGTGGTTTTTAGACTAACCAAAGTAAACGTGAAAGAAACAATTCTCCATGCAGCGAGATGAAAGCAGCAAATGACCTATAAAGGTAAGCCTATGAAACAAACAGCAGACTTCTCATCTGAAAACATACAAGCCAGGAGGTACTGCATGCCTGTCCTTAATCTTCTAAGACAGAAGAAAGAACAAACTAGAATTCTTTATCTGGAAAAATTAAGTTTCATCTATGAGGGAGAAATAAGTTCCTTCAAAAACAAATAATCACTGAAGGAATATGTGAAGACCATACCACTCCTACAGGAAGTTCTCAGACCTGCATTTCTAAACAAACAGTGTCATAGACACTCCTCAAAGAAAAATCCTCAAAGAATTAAACTTTAGATCTCGAACTACATGATGGCTCAAGGAGTAAGACAAAGCAACAAGTCTCCACCCAACAATACGAATGGTCATCTTCCTCCAATTTCAATCCTCTCAATAAATGTAAATGTGTTAAACTATAATCTGAAGAGATATAGACCGGCAGAGTTGATAAAAATTCACAAGCCTAGTATCTGCTGTCTATTGGAAACACATCTAACCCACAAGGATGCCTTCCGGCTGAAGGTCAATGGATGGAAAACTATCATCCAGTCAAATGGAAGTCAAAAGAAATCTGGGGTAGCTATACTATTTGCAGATAATATAAGCTTTAAAATAGCAAAAGTAAAAAAGGATAAAGATGGCCATTATATATAATGGTGAAAGGGAAGATCCAACAAGAAGATTTATCAATTCTTAATATCTATGCACCCAATCCAGGAGCACCCAATTACTTAAAGCAAACCTTGTCTAATCTCAATACCATGGTACACAACACTGCCATAGTAGCAGGGGACTTCAACACTCCATTGAATGATCTAGATAGCTCCTCCAAACAGAAAATAAGCAAATAAATAATGGACCTTAACACAGAGCTTGATAAAAAAGTTCTGACAGATCTCTATAGAGCATTCCATCTAAATAAACTTGAATTTACATTCTTCTCAGCAGCACATGGATCCTACTCCAAAACTGATCACATCCTAGGCCACAAATCAGATCTCAAAAAATTCAAGAAAATAGAAATTATACCTTGTAACTTTTGTGACCGTAATTGTATAAAATTACAGTTCAATTCCATAGAAACACTCAATGCCTCACAAAATCATGGAAAGTAAACAATCTATTATTGAAAAATTATTAGGTCAAGGAAGAAATTCAGAGGCAAATCAAGGGTTTCTTCAAATAAGATGATAATGGTGATACATGTTACCAAAACCTGTGGGATACAGCAAAAGCTTACCTAAGAGGACAAATAATAGCAATTAACACTCACATCCAAAAAACAGAAAGATTAGATACTGACAAACTAAAGAATAGGCTCAAGAAATTGGAAATAGAAGAGCAATTTCCAATCCTAGTAGAAGAAAATAAATAACAAAGATCAAAGCAGAACATACTGAAATTCAGAACAAGAGAACTATGCAAAAATCAACAATACCAAAAGCTGGTTTTTCAAAAATATAAACAAAATTGATGGCCCTCTTGCTACATTAACAAGGGCTCAAACTGAAAGGTCTCTAATAAACTCAATAAGATATGAAAAAGGAGAGATCACAACAGTCACAACAGAAGTACAAAACATTATATTTGACTATTATTAAAAACTGTATGTCCAAAAACTACAGAATGAAGATGAAATGGACAAATTCATGGATTCATACAACCTCCCTAAGTTCACCCTGAACAGACCAATCTCAAGCTCAAAATTTGGAGCAGTAATTAAAAACCTCCCCAAACGGAAAAGTCCAGGGTCAGATGGCTACACTGCAGAGTTCTACCAAACATACAAAGATGAACTCATACCTATACGACAGAAACTATTCCACATCATTGAGAAGGATGGTATCCTTCCTAACTCATTCTTCAATCCAATATCACCTTGATACCAAAGCCAGGAAAGGACACAACAACAAAAAAATAATATTACAGACCAATATCCCTCATGAATACAGATGTAAAAATCCTAAATAAAATTTTAGCAAATAGAATTCAGCAGCACATCAAAAAATATAATTCACCATGACCAGGTGGGCTTTATTCCAAAGATGCAATGATGGTTGAATATACTCAAGTCTATAAATGCAATTCACTTCATAAATAAAATCAAGAACAAAGACCATATGATTCTGTCAATAGATGCAGAAAAAGCATTTACAAAGTCCAACATGCCTTTATGATAAAGACTCTTAATAAAATAGGCATAGATGGCTTATAACTTAAATTTATCAAATCCATCCATGTCAAACCCAATGATATTATCATTCTAAATGGGGAAAACTGAAATATTTCCCTCTTCAAACTGGAACTAGACAAGGATTCCCACTATTTCCTCTTCTATTCAACATAGTGCTTGAAGTCCGAGTTATAGTAATTAGGCAAGAGAGGGATATTAAGGGCTCAAGTGTGGGCAGATGCAACCAAACTCTCACTCTTTGCTGATGATATGCTATTATACCTAGAAAACCCCATGGACTCTTCCAAGAGACTCCTAGACTTGATGACTGAATTTGGTAAATTTTCAAGCTAGAAAATCATATATACAAATCAGAAGCATTTATATATACCAAGAACCATCAAGCAGAAACTCAAATCAAAATTCAATACCCTTTAGTATAGCCCCAAAGAAAATTAAATATCTAGGAGTGTATTTAATGAAAAATACAGAAGATTTATATAAGGAGAACTACAAAACACTAAAAAAAGAAATTGCAGATGATTCAAAAAGATGGAAAATTCTATCTTGTTCATGGATTGGTAGAATCAATATTGTTAAGAGTCAATATTACCTAAACTGATCTACAGAATCAGCGCAATCCCCATCAAAATACCATCAGTATTGTTTACAGATCTAGAAAAAATAATTCTTCACTTTGTACGGAACCAGAAAAAAAACTCATATAGCTAAAGCAATCTTAAATAAAAAGAACAAACTGGAAGGCATCAGTCTTCCTGACTCCAAGCTTTACTATAAAGCAATAATAGTTAAATCAGCCTGGTACTGGCAAAAGAACAGAAGCACCAATATCTGAAATCGATCTGAGATGCCAGAGATTAAACCATCAGTATACAGTAACCTAATCTTTGATAAAGCTGACAAAAATATACAATGGGGAAAATAATCTCTCTTCAATAAATGGTGTTGAGAAAACTGGTTAGCTACATGCAGAAGAGCTAATCAGGATCCCTACCTCTCACCTCTCACAAAAAATTCACTCAAGATGGATAACAAACTGAAACCTAAGGCATGATACCTTAAGAATCCTATAAGAAGATGTTGGGAAAATCCTATCAGACATTGGTCTAGGCAAAGAATTCTTGAGGAAGACCCCCAAGATAATCACTGCAGCATCAAAAATAAACAAATGGGATTTTATCAAATTAAAAAGTTTCAGCACATCCAAGGAAACTATCGTTAGATCAAATAAACAACCCACAAAGTGGGAGAAAATATTTGCTCTCTACACCTCTGATAAAGGTGTAATAATAAGAATCTATCTAGAACTTATATAATTAACCAGAAAAAATCAAACAATCCCATCAAAAAATGGGCAATGGAAATGAACAGAGAATCTTCTCCAAAGAAGACAGAATAACGGCCTGCTAACATATAAAAAAAATGCTTAACATCTCTAATCATCAGAGAAATGCAAATCAAAACCACAATATGATACCACCTAAACCCAGTGAGAATGGCCTATATCAAGAAATATCAAAACATCAAATATTGGTGAGAATGTGGAGAGACAGGAACACTCTTACACTGCTGGTGGAACTGAAAATTAGTGCAACCTTTGTGGAAAAGAATTTGTAGATAGCTCAAACAGCTAGAAATAGAAATACCATTTGACCCAGCAATAGCATTGTCGGGCATCTACCCAAAAGAGCATAACACATTCTATTATAAAGACATCTGCACCCAAATGTTTATGGAGCACAATTCACTATTGCGTGCTCACAGAAACAACCTAAGTGTCAGTCAATTCATGAGCGGATAAATAAAATATGGTATATGCTCACATGGAATATTACTCAATTCTAAGAAACGACAGTGAGCTAGCACAGTTTATGCTATCCTGGATTAAGCTTAAGCCCGTTATACAAAGCAAGTCAACACAAGATCTGGAAAGTTGGCTATACATCTACTCGCCACCAAATTGGTACTGACTGATTAAAACTATGGTGCTCAAATGTTGGTAGTGTTCACCAGGGATTCAGGGGGAGGGGAGACCCATATCTTAGGGATGTGGCGAGCATTGTGGAGGGGAAGGGCATACCTCTAACCCTTCTTAGAGAGAGGCAAAGATATACAATATAACCAAAATGTCAAAAAAAAAAAAAAAAAAAAAACTTTTATCAGGTGGTGGGCATGCAGGAGAGGGGAGGAGGAGAAGGGTGTATACTTACATAATGGGTGCAGTGCACATTACCTGGGGATTGGACACGCCCAAATCTCTGGCACATCAAAGGAGGAGGGGTGGCAGGGGCAATATATGTAACCCTAACAATATTTGTATCCCCATAATATGATGAAATAAAAGGGGAAAAATAAATAACAAGAAAAAAAAATAAAAACAAGAGCAACAACAACTGTAGAACAAGAACCACTAATGGCCAAAAAAATTACCCCAATTTTTCAAAATATAAATTTCCAGATAAAAAATCTTAGCAAATCCAAAAAATAATAAAGTAAAAAAAGGTGTCAAGAAACATCACAATAAAACAGCAGAACCAAAAAGGCTTGAGAGCAATAAGGTGGAAATGCACATTGCACGTAGAAGTATAACCATTTGAATATTTGTAGATTTCCTATCAGAAAACATGGAAAACAAAGGAGAACAGAACAGCATCTTTACAGTTCCAGAAAAAAAAAATAATGGTTAATGCAGAATTCTTTGTGGTGAAACTATTTTCCTTAGGAATTAAGGCAAAATAAAGCCAATTTCTGATGAAGAAAGATTAAGAGAGTATTACTGGCATATTTTCTCTATAAGAAGTTATAAAGGAACTTTTTCAGGCAAAAAGGGTGTATCAGATGAAAATTTTACTCTTGATGAATCAAGGGAGAGCCACAGATATGTATAATATCAGAATATACATGAAAGAATGTTTTTTCCTAAATTATTTCAAATATGTATGACTGTTAAAAAAAGATTATAACACTGTATATTAGGGTTTTCAATGTATGCAAATGTAATACATATTAGAAGTCTAGCATAAATGAAAATGGGAGAGTAGTAAATGCAAGTATACAGTTGCAAGTCTTCTATATTTTAATCAATTTGCTACAATATTAACTTTAAATTATCTATGAAAATTAGTTATTGAATATTATAACCCTTAGAGTAAACATTGAAAATTAATACAAAGATACAGTTTAAAAACCCAACATGTAAATTAAAATGGAATAACACAAATAGTGAAATAATCAAAAAGATGGCAGGAATGGGGGAGCGGATAAATAAAAAGGGGAGAGTAGGGGCCTGTGTAGAGAAAATT
Organism: Mirza zaza; assembly: GCA_008750895.1. NCBI lineage: Eukaryota > Metazoa > Chordata > Mammalia > Primates > Cheirogaleidae > Mirza > Mirza zaza. Next base: position 33,605 of record VSMD01120952.1, on the reverse strand, counting down.
CAAAAGATAACCTCCCAAGATTTCCATTCCCTGGTTACTCAGTCAAACACAAAACTAGGTACTGTTGTAAAAAGACTTTGCAAATGTAATAAAAGGTACTAATCAACTGACTTTAAAGTAGGAAGATTATCCTTGATTAATTAGATGAGTCAAGTATAGTCATATGAACTATTAATAAAAAAATAAGAGGAAGGCATAAGAGTCAGGCAGAAGGATGCTGTGGAAGAAAAAGGCAGAAAAGTAATGAAGTGAAATAGAGATCAGAGATCAGAGATATTTAAAGCATGAGAGGGGTTTCACTGGTCATTGTTGACATTGAGGATGGAGAAAGGAGGCCATCAGCAAAGGAAATTGGGTGGCTTCTAAAACATGAGGTGTTGTCTGGTCAAATGAATCAGGGAATAGTTCTATAATCAAATGAAACTGAGTTCTACAAACAACCAGAAAGAGCCTGGGAACTTAACTAACATACTGGGTTCCAGTCTTGTGAAACACTGAGCAGAGCCAGGAGAACCTTGCTTTCCCAAGATTTTAATAGTCTGAACTGTGAGATAATACATAGGTATTGTTTTAAGTCACTACACGTATATTATAGGATAAAGTAGACTTTAAACATAAAGTATTATAAGAAATAAAGGGGTAAATTTCATATTAATAAGATAGAATTCAACTGGAAGTCTTACTCATGTGTGCGCATGCAAGCATGTATGTGTGCTTAATAACAGAACATCAAAATTTATGAATCAGCACTTTTTTATATGCTTGTTGGCCATTATTCTGTTTTCTTTTGAAAAATTTCTGTTCATGTCCTTTGCCCATTTATTGAGGGGGTTGTTTGCTTTTTTTTCTTGTTGATTTTCTTAAGTTCTATATAGATTCTTTTATCAGCCCTTTATCGGATGTGTGGAAAACAAATATTTTCTCCCATTCTATAGATTGTCTATTGGCTGTAAGGACAGTTTCCTTGGCTGTGCAGAAGCTTTTTAATTTGATCAAGTCCCATTTATTTATTTTTGTTTCTGCAGTGATTACTTTGGGGATCTTCTTCATAATTTTTTTACCTAGGCTGATGTCTGAAACAGTCTTCCACACATTTTCTTGCAGAATTCTTAAGGATTTGTGCCTTAGGTTTAAGTCTGTTTTCGAACATGAGTTGATTTTTGTGAGAGGAGAGAGGTGGTAGTACAACCCCTGTGGAAAGTTATTTGGAGATACATCGAAGGGCTAAAAATAGAAATACCATTTGATCCAGCAATCCCACTACTAGGCATCTACCCCAAGGAAAAAAGACTTTCTACAATAAAGAGATCTGCACTTAAATGTTTATAGCGGCACAATTTACAATTGCAAAGATGTGGAAACAACCCCAGTGTCCATGAATACATGAGTGTATTAACAAAATGTGGTGTATGTATGCCATGGAATATTACTCAACTACAAAAAACAATGGTGATCTAGCACCTCTTATATTATCCTGGATAGACCTTGAGCCCATCCTTCCAAGTGAGGTATCACAAGGATGGAAAAATACGCACCACATGTATTCATCATCAAACTGGTACTAATTGCTCAATGCTAAGGTGCTCACATGGTAGTAATACTCACTGGGTGCAGGTCAGGTAAAGGGGTGGGGGAGAGGGGTAGAGGAGGTAAGGTTAGTAAACTCACAGCTAATATAGACAGGGCATACTGTATGGGGGAAGGGCACACTTTTGGCCCTGGCCTGAGCGAGGAACATGCATTTCAGGTAACCAAAATATTTGTACACCCATGATATCCTGAATTAAAAAAATATGAATCTAAAATTGCTCAGTTAATACCAATTTGCTGGTGAGTATATGTGGTGCTTGTTTTGTCATTCTTGGGATACGTCACTTAGTAGAATGGGTTCCAGCTCTATTCAGGAAAAGCAAGATGTGCTATATCACCGTTGTTTCTTAGAGCTGAATAGTACTCCATGGTGGGGGGAGGGGAGCAAGGGCATTATTTGAAACCTTAAAATTTGTACTTCCATAATATGCTGAAATAAAAATAAAATAAAATAAAAAATATAAATTGAAGGTACTAAAGGAACATATGGAGAATTTCACAATTACAGAAGATTTTAATAATCCTTTTTCAGCAGTTAATAGAAATACACACAAAGTAAAGAAAGACATAGGAACATTGAATAACACTATCATTAGCCTTGATCTAATTAGTGTGTGTGTGTGTGTGTGTGTGTATAACAATTGCAGAATACATTTTCTTTTCAGTACATATTTTACATCAAACAAGATGGAGCATATATTAGGTAATAAAACAGCTTTTAATAAATCAAAAAGAATAAAAATCATATAAAGTATATTCCCTGACCACTATGAAATTCAATTTAAAAAATTAGTAAGTTACCTACACATTGAGAAGTTGAATGACAAACTTTGGGATAATTCACAGGTGAAAGATAAAATCACAATGAAACTTTAAAAAATATATTTTATATTGAATGTTAATTAAAATAATGCATATAAAATTTGTGGGAATACTTAGAGGGAAACATAGCATTAAGTGGTTGTATTAGAAAAAAAGATTTTAAAAATTATCCTGAGGTAACAAGTTAAAAAATTTGAAAAATATGAGCAAAATAAACCAAAAATGAGTAAAAGGCTAAAAATGATAAAGACAATCAAAGAAATTAATGAGATAGAAAGCATGTAATTAACAAAACCAAAAGTTCTTACTTTGAAAAGGTGAATGACTTGAAAAATATCTATAAAGACTAGGAAAAAAAGAGTTGGAACACAAGTCACTAATACAGGAATTAAAGGGGGATTATCACCACATTCTCTAAAGAAAATAGAAAGATAATAAATGATTACTATAAAAAGTTAATGCTGAATAATTTACAACTGAGATTAAATGAACAAACTTCTTGAAAATTACAACTTTCCAATATTGACACAAGAGAAATCACAAAATCTGAATTTCTCTCTGCTTTTCAAATTGTATTAATTAATAAGTTTCCCAAATTATAGGCAGAAACTGTTTCTATTATATTGTTTTTTAAAATTTATTTATTCGGGATATTATGGGGGTACAAATATTTTGGTTACATATTCTTTTTTTTTTGAAAGCTCAAAGATTTATTACACATTTGAGAAAGTGGATAGACAGAGATTTACCAATGGAATTAATGATTTTCATTCTTATATAGACATAAATCATATGTAATTCCCTTTCAAATCTCCACTTCTGATATTTGTATGAAAATATGTGATTTAATTTTGAGAATCAATTTGAAAACACAGTAGATAGTTTTGACAACAGGGTAAACAATGAAGAAGAAAGAATCTCAGAGTTTGAAGACAAGACTCTTGAGATAACCCAGTCATTCAAAGAGGCAAAGGAGTAGGACTAAACTCTGAGCAATCACTGAGAGAGATGTGGCACAATGTGAACTAACATTCTAATTACAGGTGTCACTGAGGGAGAAGAAAAATGAGCTAAAAGGATGGAAAATCTATTGGAGTGAATTATTAAAGGAAACTTCACTGGTTTCACCAGAAATTCAGACATACAGATACAAGATGGACATCAAATACCAGGAAGATTTATAACAAATAGATCATCTCCAAAACACACAGTAATCGATGTGGCTAAATTCAAAATGAAAAAGAAAATTCTATAAGCAGTAAGAAGAAAGCATCAAATAACCTACAAAGGAAAACCCATCAGGCTAACTGTAGACTTCTCAGCAGAAACCTTACAAGCCATAAGGGATTGGGGACCCATATTCAATTGACTTAAACAGAACAATTGCCATCCTATAATTTTGTATTTTTGTTTCAGTTTTGAAGGAGAAATTATGTATTTTCCAGACAAGCAAACACTGAAGGAATTTTCCATGACCAGACCTGCCCTGAATGAAATACTCAAAACAGCATTATATACAAATCAGCACAACAGACACCCACCAGTGTGAAACCACCTAAAAAACAAAACAAAACAAAACAAAAAACCCCCACTAAAACTCACAACTCTTATAAAACAATACAGGAGGAAGTAAAGCAAAGCAATAAGGGACTGCTCAATGTGATGAACAGACAACATTCCACATACCAATACTGTGAATTGATGTTAATGACCTGAATGCTCTTCTCAAAATATATAGGCTGGGCTGGTAGAATGGATGAAAAAGCGCAACCCAAGTGTCTTCTGTCTCCAGGAAACATATCTAAACAATAATGACACATACAGATTCAATGTAAAATAATAGAATAAAATATTCCACAAAAATGGAAATCAAAAGGAATTAGGTATACCAATTTTCATGACAGATAAAATTGACTTTAAACCAACAAAGTTAAAGAATGACAAAGAAAGTCATTATATATGGTAAAGGGAGCAATTCAACAAGAAGACATAATGATCCTAAATATATATGCACCCAATAGAGGAGCTCCCAGATACATAACCAAATTTTACTAGAGTTAACCAAAGAAATAAATAGCACCATTGTAATTTCAAGGGACCTCAACATCCCACTGTCAGAGCTTGACAAATCATCAAAGCAGAAAATAAATTAACAATGTACTTAAACCAAACTCTAAACCAAATTGACCTAACCTACATTACAGAACATTCTACCCCTAAAATACAGAATACAAATTCTTCTCAGCAGTACATGGGACATTCAGCAAGATTAATCATATTTTAAGGCACAAACCAGGTCTCAAAAAATTCAAAGAAATTTGAAATCATACCATGTACCTTCTCAGACCACAGCTCCATAAAACTAGAAATCAATCACAAGAGAAACACTCAAAGCTACTCAAAGACATGGAAATTAAACAACCTGCTGCTGAACAATTATTGGGTCAAGAATGAAATTAAGATGTAAATCAAAAAATTATTTGAACTGACTGACAAAGGGGACACAATTTCCCAAAATCTATGGTACACAGAAAAGCATTCCTCAAGGGAAAATTCATAGCCTTAAATTCCTAATCAAAAAGACAGAAAGATCATAAATTAACAACCTAATGTCACACCTCAAATAACTAGAAAAGGCTGGAAATAAGAAACCCAAAGCCAGCAGAAGACAAGAAATAAAGAAGGTCAGAGTAGAGCTAAATGAAATGAAAAAAAAAATTAGTTGTTTCTTTGAAAAGATAAGAAAAATTGAAAGAACTCATACTTATTTAGCAATAATAGAAAGGAAGTGACCCTAATAAGCTCAATTATAAATGTAAAAGGTAACATTAAAACTGGTACTGCAGAAATACAAAACATCATCCATGAATACTACGTAAATCTCTATGTGCATAAACTAGAGAAAGTAGAGGAAATACACAAGTTCCTGGAAACACAGAACCTCCCAAGACACAATCAGGAAGAAATAGAACTAAGCAGACCAATAATGAAACAGCGAGATTGAAACAGTAATAAAGGCCTCCCCAAAACAACAACAAAAAGCCCTGGAAGAGATGGATTCAGAAACTAATTCTGTCAGACCTACAAAGAAGACCTGTTACCCACAATACAGAAATTTTTCCACAATATTGAGAAAGAGAGAATCCTTCCCAAGTCATTCTACAAATCCAGCATCATCGTGATACCAAAGCCAGGAAAGGACACAACAAAAAAAGAAAACTACAGACCAATATCCTTTATGAACATAGATGCAAAAATCCTCAATAAATACTAGTAAACCAAATTCTACTGTGCATCAAAAAAATAATCCACCAGGACTAAGTGGGCTCCATCTCAGGGATGCAAGGATGGTTCAATATATGTAAATAAAAAATGTGATTTATCATATAAGCAAAAGCAAGTAAAAAGACCATAGAGTCATTTCAATAGATGCCGAAAAATATTTGAAAAAGTCCAGCACTTTTTCATGATAAAAATCCTCAATAAATGAGTCAAAGAAAGAACATATCTCATAATTTTAAGAACCATATATTACAAATGTAAAGCCCACATCATACTGAATGAAGAGATGTTGAAAGCATTCCCCCTAAGAACTGGGACAAGACAAGGATGCCCACTGCCACCATTGCTATTCAATATAGTGATGGAAGTCCTAGCAAAGCATCAAATAAGAGAAAGAAATAAAGAGTATATAAATCAGGAAATAGGAGGTCAAATATTGTTTTTTTGCTGACAATGTGCTCTTGTATCTAGAAAACTCCAAAGATTCCACCAAGAGTCTCCTGGAATTAATAAATAAATTTAGCAAAGTCTCAGGATATAAAATCAATGTACGTAAATCAGTAGCATTTCTATGTAGCAATAACAGTCAAGCCAAGAGTCAAATCAAACAAAAAATACCATTCACAGTAGCTACTAAGTAAATGAAATATCTAGGAATATACTTAACCAAGGAATTGGATGAACTCTATAAGGAGAACTACAAAACTCTGAGGAAGAAATCACAGAGGAGACAAACATATGGAAAACATATCATGCTCATGGATAGGTAGAATCAACATTGTTAAATTGTCCATACTACCTAAGGTGATTTACAAATTCAATGCAATCCTCATCAAATTACCAAAGTCATACTTCACAGATCTAGAAAAAATATTTCTATGCATCATTTAGAAACATAAAAGAGCCCAGATAGCCAAAGGAATCTTAAGAAAAAAAAAAAAAATCTGGAGGAATCACATGACCAGACTTCAAACTGTATCACAAGGCTATAGTAACCCAAACAGTGTGGAATTGGTACAGAGATAGAGACATAGACCAATGGAAAAGAACAGAGAACCCACATATATAACCATTTACCTAAAACTAACTGATATTTAACAAAGCAGGCAACAATGTACACTGTGGAAAAGAAGCCCAATCAATAAAGCACTGGGAAAATTGGATATCCACATGCAGAAGAACGAAAGAGGACTCCTACCTCTCATCACTCACAATAATTAATTCAACATGGATAAAAGACTTAGATATAAGGCATGAAACCATAAGAATTCTAGAGGAAAATATAGGAAAAATCTCTTCTAGATATTGGCCTTGGCAATGAATTTATGACCAAGACCACAGTGGCAATTATGGCAATGACAAAAATTAATAAATGAGATTTGTATCATAATGACAGGGTTACAATAAACAATAACACAAAAAAAAAATAAAAAAAGAAGAAATGGGATTTGATTAAACTTAAAAGCTTCTGCACAGCTAAGGAAACAATTAATAGAGCAAATAGACAATGTACAGAATGAGAGAAAATATTTTTAAGCTATATATCTAACGAAGGGCTAATATCCAGAATTTACAAAGAATTCAAGCAAATCTGCAAGAAGTAAATAAACAACCCTATTAAAATGGGCAAAAGATATGAACATAAGCTTCTCAAAAGAAGAAAGAAAAATGGCCAATAAACATATGAAAAATGCTCAACCTCACTAATCAGGGAAATACAAATTAAAACCACAATGAGATATCACCTTACCCCAGTTAGAATTGCTTTTATTAAAAAGTCCAGTCTCTGTTTGTATCCCCACAATTTCCTGAAATAAAAAATAATAATAATTAAAAAAAAGTCCACTCTCTGGGATGGCAACCTGGGCCCATCAGAGCTTTGAGAGTTTGGATGTATTCCATAGGTGCAGAAGCCTGGAGGGTTTATGGAGCTGCCAGTGCGATGGAAAGCCCTTCCACCCAGAGAGACCCCAGTGAGCTCTGGACGTCAGACAGGGGACTCCAGCAGCCTTTGGAGGGCTGGAGCCCTTCGATGCCATACCCAACCCGGCTGGGCCTGGCAGGGTGGGTGCTAACCGTGGAGACAGGACTAGCTGAGCCATATCTTTCCGGGGAGCCCACCCCCAGTCAGAGGGTCGGGGGTCATCTCTACACTTTAGGTACTAAGCTGCCACCCACGCACCTCCTGGGCACAACTCCCCTCTGGGTTTCTAACAGTCTCTGTGAGCTGCCCTCTGTGGTTATGGCCTCCTCCTGGTCCAGCCTGCAGCTAAGAAGTGGTTCACAGCGGCAGGGCTAGGCTGGCCAGGCCCAGACCAGGCTCTGGAAGATGTGGAGTTGGGAAAGAACTGTCCCAGTAATATCCTCCGCCCAGAACTCCAGGAAGTGGGGAATTGGGGCCCTATGCCCTGGCGAGGCAGTGCCTATTCAGGGCAGCTGACCCCTAAATCAGAGTTAGGGGAGTGCTTCACCAGTCTTCCCAGGGCTGTCATTATCTGTAGGTACTATGGACGTAGCCTGGAGATAGCATGTTTACCATTAAAATATTTTTCAGTTAGTGGAGACAGTGGAGGTACTGGAAAGGATTCAGGACTCATCACAACCACTAGGGATTTGCTGAATGACCTTGGGCAAATAAATTCCCTTTTCTGGGCCTCTGGGTCTTGGCTTAATTAGGGGATTGAACTCTGTGGATTTCAAATTCTGTTCCCTTGTAATACCCATGTTTCCTTCTCTGAACAGATTTTTTAAATATAATCTTTTCCTAGTTTCTGGAAATGTTTCAGTTAACATAATTTTCTCAGTATTTTTCATCTATGTGATTCTCATTGATGCTAGAATCTAATACAAGAAGGTGTCTGATGTTGCACCAAGTATACTTTAGCCCCTTTCAGTCCCAAATGGCAAGTGGTGCCCAGCCCCAACCAGAACCAGAACGGCAGGGCTAGAGGCCCTCTCACCAGGCTGCCCTGTGAAGATGCTGTCACTTTGGTGAATTTTCAAATCTTTGTAGTGGGTGTCCCATTGGCCAGAGGACAATCTGGAGACACTCTGGGTCAAATGTGTCATTGAGACACTGTGGATCTCATTGTTAAAAGCTGATGCAGCAGCAAGTTAGTTAGGGATCAGTTTAGGGTTGTTTAGGTCTAGTATCTAGAGGAAATCCTCACTCTTCGGCTGACACTTCATAGGCCTTCTCTTCCTTCTTCAGAATTGTTTTCAAGACCTTGACTGGGAGTACAGAGGCTTAGAGGAATATATAGTAATGCCTCAGTTTGATGGGCCTCATTTTTAATGGAGAAACATGAATTACACTCAGTCTGGCAGAATTTTAGAGCTGCACTGTTCAGTACAGTAACCACTAACTACATGTGGCAATTGAGCATTCAAAATGTGCCTAGTCTGAACTGAGATATGCTGTTAAGTATGAAATATACAGTTTTTCAAAGAAAGTTTATTAAAAAAATCAAAATCTCAATAATTTTAAGACATTAAGGTTTAAATATTTTTGATACATTTGGTTAAATGAAATACATTATCAAAATGTTAAAAAAAAGGCCAAAAACAACAGATGCTGATGTGGATGCAGAGAGAAAAGAACACCACTGTTGGTGGGACTGTAAATTACTCTATTTTTTAAATTTATTTCTATCTATGGATCAGTGGTACAATGAAGAAATTTTATGTACAAGGGTTTTGTTTTTGTTGTTCATTATATAATTAGAAATTGTTACATTGAACAAGAATATTGGTCAGTTTAGCTAGTATCAACATTGGAAAAGCCACCACTAACATAAATATACCAGGTTGATGGTGTTGATTTAATATGACTTTTTCAGTTATTATGAAGAAAAGAAGTCATTTTAAAATACTCCAAAAGTTATTAGTTAACATCCTATACAGTTGGAATACTTTTAGGCATTTAGGTCAAGTTTATCTCTGAAAACATTGTGAAGGATTTGCCTGCTGCAGTTGGCAAGGCGACCATTACGTCTAAAGTCCTTTTTGAACAATTTCAGAGACTAGATCCTGTGAATTTAAATTGCCATTTTAAAATGTGTGTGTGTTTTTTTTTTATTTGGATGCATTTAGAGGTGCACTTGCTCACTTATGGCTTTAAAAAGTAAATGTTTGGGAGGCCGTGCCTGCCGCATCAGAGATAACATGGGGCTTACGTGGAGCCGCGCCGGCGCCCAGGCGTGTTTGCTGGTCCTTTGCGCCGCTCCTGAGCTGCTGCCACGGTGGCAGACTCCACCTCCTCCCATTCGTAATTAGTGAGGAGGTCCGATAAGTAAAGCCCATCGCGGATGGATAAATAAAGAAGAAAACGGGACAGGAACAAAGCATTGATTACAAATGTCTTAATAATGACCAAATGTGGCAGGAAAAATATATTAGGACAAGGTTTCTGTAGCTGGATCAAACACAGGAAGAGGTTCCCCAGCTGTAACTTGGACCAAACTGTACATGTCCAGAGAGTAATTCAGACACCACAGCCATTGGTCATTCAGTCACCACAAATACAAACTGTTCAGGTAGCAACAATTGTAGAGACAGGTGAGTCTGCAGAATCAGAAGGTGTAACTGATTCTCATAAAAGTAGAGAAATCCTTCCACGAAGACCCTCTTATAGAAAAATACTGAATGAAATTTCCTCTGATGTGCCTGGTACCAACTAGCATATAGCAGACTAGCAGGGGGCAATACACAACCACTGGTGACATGACAATTTACCAGATCCTAGCTCCTACTACTGCTTTGTCACAGGGAGTGGTGATGGCTGCCTGTCTAGGAAGTTTGCAAAGTCCCCAGCAGCTAGCAGAAGAAGCAACATGCAAATGAGAGCTGAGGCTAATGAAAAACGGGGAAGCTGCCAGGGAATGTTGTAGGAAGAAGAAAGAATATGTCAAATGTCTTGAAAGGCATGTGGCTGTGCTTGAAAACCAAAACAAGACTCTGATTAAGGAACTCAAAGCCCTCAAAGATCTTTATTGCCATAAAGCAGAGTAACTGTCTTTTCCTTGGACCTTGTTTACTATGAACTCTAATCAAAGCAGGAGTGCAGCACTGCTACTAATTGCCATGTGGACTTATGGAAAGGACACTGTGACCCCTTAAGAATCCTGTTTGGCTTAGTGTTTGAAATTGAATTGGGAATGTCGTTCCAAGATTTGGAATGCAACCATGATCATATTTAACAAGCTTACTTCAATCTGTTTGTCAGTAGCATGCAAAAAAATGTTTTGTTTGCCCTTTTGTTTCTACTCTTTTCAGGGAAGCTGCAGAAAGAATGTCGGCATCAAAAGAAAGATGTAAAATGTCTGGAGCAGGGGTCCTCAAACTTTTTAAACAGAGGGCCAGTTCACTGTCCCTCAGACCATTGGAGGGCCATTGGAAAGTGCAGTGCACATTTCGCAAATGCGCACTGTGGGCCCTGGCCCAGTCGGCTGCTAAGCAGGACAGGCAGCAGTGGCAAAAACACTTGGAGAGCCGGATAAATGTCCTCAGCGGCCGCATGTGGCCCGCAGGGCCGTAGTTTTAGGACCCCTGGTAGAGTTGAATGGCAGTGCTGGAAGTCCAGAACAAGAAGCTTATAGAAGAACTTGAAACCTTGAAAGACATTTGCCTCTACAAAACATATTAGTAGAAATATTTATCTATGAACTGATTACAGCATGTACAGTTACTTTTGAGGGCAATATAATATATAGCAGCAAGAAAGAAAAAAAAAATAAATGTTTCACTCCAAATCTCTTGATGGGCTGCTTATAAATATTAGGGCACATATATGAAATATGAGTCTTTCTAATGATTGCAATGATCTTACTCTAACTTGGAAGGGTACTTTAACATACATTGGAATTCCAAGCTCTGGCAAAGCTTTATCTCAGAATCCTACAAATGTTGTAGGAAGAAGAAAATAGGCATCACATAGAAACACCTCATTGATAATGTACTGTTACAGCAGTAGCTCTTTAGCACACATATGGCAATAGAATTACTTTTGTATTTTCCAACTTAGAGATATAATTTATCCAGTCTGAGGAACTGTTGTGATAGGTAATACATTCAATGCTGTACATGTTCTGCATTCAAACACAGGCTAGATGCTCACAAGAGCTAACTCTAACAATGAAGTTCTATTGTTAACATAACTGATGATTCATGTTTTCATTTTATGACAAAATTATAATTTTGCACTATCATTACAAATAACTAAAAAAGAATAGGAAGAGCATTATCTTTAATAGACTGTAGGGGGTGAAGGGTCTTAACTTTGTTAGCTGACAGCAGCTGAGTTTATAGACCGCCTATTTCATTATTTGCATGATTGTGAATTCCACTTATACTCTTTTAATATTTTAAAATATCAGGGAAGGATGAACCATGTCTGACTCCAAGGATGACTATAGTTAAGTCTGAAGTATAGGCAAGGCTTATCAGAAGCACATATTTGTAAACAGATAATTAAATTTGATAGGAATTTTCCTGGAAAGCTATACAATTTCCCTAAATTTTTGTACACAGTGGTTTATTTAATTTGTTTATAATCTGTCTATGTTATAGTTAATACTTTTAAGCTAATTTCCTTAGTTTCTTGTATTCAGGCAATTGGTCACTTAACCAAATAAGTCTTGATCTTTTTTCTTTCACATACTTTCAAAATCATATAGTATTTATTCAGGAAAAGTAACTTTTATATTCTGAGATCCATATACGTTCACAACAGCTGCTTTTATAGTGTCTTGGTATTATAGAATCCATATATATTTGTCCTAAATTCTTGCAATTATTTTGCTTATTAAAAGTCAAATTCTTCTCTAGCATTTTTTATGAAATACCTATGGTGTATAAAAACTCTCATGGGCACCTTATCAACTGGGCTTCTGCCTTCCAGAGAATATTCTGCTAACACACTGCATTGACTTGGAAGTGACACATAAAGCTTGTTCTTTTGTTGGATTCTTGGATTCAGTCTCTATGACTAGTGCATACACATACCCACACATACATGCACACATATTCTTGATGCCATTCAAACACAACATTACTTCCCTTGTTTAGCAGACTCTAATTAACATGTGGCTGGCAAAGAGGAGCATGTATAAGAATATCTGTCATCACCTCATATATTTCTATTAAAAGTTTACTTCATAGTTTTACATGCTACTCCAATTTCATAAAATATTTTGAGTTATTTTAATTTTAGATTTTTATTAATATTCTTCAATATTATCTCTAAAATACTGTCAGAAACTTGATAAACTGGGCAAAATTCACAAAACTGAGGATATCTTTAAGTGTAAAACAGTGAAAATTTATATCATGATGTAGAATTAATATTCATATAATTGCTTTATATTAAATTTATAGGAGCATGCACCAAGAGCATTTTTATTCTTTGGTATCTTTTATAAAATTATTACTTATTTCAAAACTTTCTTATTGATCTTTTTCTACATTATATCTTCAAAAGCTAAGGAATGAACTTCAAGATTCCTTATGCTATATTTGTGATAAAAAGGAAAGAATTTTTGCATTTACAAAGGATAGTAATAGTAATAATATATTATAAATTTTTCATCATATTATATAGTGAACCAAAATATTCATTAATGTATGGTTAGGATTTTAATATCTAAGATCTTTATGTTATATAACATGTATAATTATCCTATAAAGAGCAATCATTTAATATATATGGGTATAACAGGTTACAACATACAGAATATTTAGTAAAAAACACTAGTCACCCATTTTATCATCTCTTTTATATAGAATGCAAAATTAAAAGCCCCAAATATCACCAGTATCATTGGGCTAATAATACTTACTAAAACAAAATTAAAACATTGAAAATGAAATGAGCTCAAAATAGGTTCAAATAAGTTATGTTCTAAAACATATTTTATCATATTTCCAATTTATGTTTTATAGAAAGCATTAAGGGACACACTTGACTAGACTTGTGGACTATCCAGCCTGGCATTCTACCTATATAAGTGTTACCAAAACTATATTGTGAAAGACCATGTTTGATCTCACAGATTTCATCCTTAATTGTTTCTGCCAGAGAATTTTACTTTTCCTTTAAATTGATCTTGGCTTAGTTATTTATAATTTTTTGAAGTCCTTTACGATTATGCTTCAGTGTGTTCTGTATCATGAGGTTCTAAAAATCAAAGTAATAATCTGTAACTACTTAACCAATTATAATTGTATGCCTTATGGGAAAAAAAAAACAAAATATTGTTTGATCTATCTTCAATTACTTTTTACCTATTGTAAAGGATATGACTTATTTCTAATAACCTGGGAATTAGTGGTTAAATTTGTATTACCTTGCTCTTATTGTGTTTGTTTTACCATGATGAACTAAAAATGTCAAAAGGTCTATGGCAAATTCTTAATAATAAACACATATGAACAAGGAAACATTTTTCAAAAGGAATAATAATGTAAATGTCTAGTTCCTTGAAATATGATAGATGAAATATACATAGCAACCAAAGTTAGTCAAATATAATATTTGAGAAATATTTTAAAATCAAAAATAGATGTTTTAAGTATAGGAAACTTACTGCAGTGATTTAATCATGGCACACAAAATATGCCCTGGCTGGCTGAGGACGTTAGTAGATAGATTGACTATATACTTTGCCTTAGCCTTTATTGCATAAAATATTCAAGAGAATCTCACTTCCATGGTTTCCCTTCATTGAGATGCATTGCATATATCAGAACAAATTATAATAAATCTGCAAGATATTCTAGACTTCATAAATAAATAAGCTAAAGGAAAATCCCTGGTATTGCATATCTAGTGTATCTTGAGATCTGTGAAGAACATAAGAGTGAAGACAACTTTATGACTAAATTGTTTATAAACGTGATTCTATATCACAGAGTTAAGATGTATTTAAGTGACATCCCTTTCTAAGAACAACTTTAATATGAGGTTCTCAGAAAACACATTGATATGTCTCATTTCTGCACCATCCAAAAGAGAGAGAGACAGAGAGAGGAATCATTGAAAAAAACAACTTAATTCATAACAAATTATGCTTTATTCCTTGTTACAGACACCCTATGGATTTCACATTTATCCTAAATCTCTCTATACTTCTTTGTATACTTCTTTCACTCCAGAAATATCCATAAAAATATATCTTCCTCTAGAAAATAACCCAACAAAGCTATTTTGTCAATGCTACAGTCCCCTTTTCACTTATACAAAACCATGGTGTTAGAGGCTGACTTTTCTCTATCAGGTTTTACATAGTTCTTAAACTCAAATAACATGGAATTGGTGGTTAGGTTTTTAAAATGTAGCTTTTAAAGAACATTATCCCCATTTCTCTCCACAGAGTGAAGCAGATTAAAACTTTAAGAGCTTGACTCATAGAAAACAATATGTGTAGAAAAACTGCAACTTCAAAATAGTTAAAGCTTGGATAATGACAAATGCAGTGAATCATTCTTTTTTATGAAAAGCGGTAAACTATTTATTTAACAAAAACTTCAAAAATAAAAAGTTCTTTCCTATATAGTTCTTAATGTAACTAAAAAAAATAACTTCTTCCCCATATTGGTAGCACAAAACCAAAGAATAGTTCCTCCACTTTCCACATTATTCAGTTAAAACTATAACACAACTGTAGCACACAATCCACCATTAAAAAGTGCACAACGGAAATAGAAGAATAGTACTGTCAGCCCAATATATTCCCCTTAGGACAAGTTTTACAATAATCATTCTACAATAATCCAACCAGACTGAGACTCCAGACCAAGCTAGAAGAGGTTGAACAAGAAGAAACTTCCTTTTTCCGACTCACAGACTAAAGTTGCAGTAATACCTCATTTTCAACTGAGCCTGAGTCCCAAGACCAGTCAGACATAAAAGTTAGAGGACAAAGTAATCATGGTCCAGGAGTGCATGCATAGGTTGAGCCTAGACATCTCCCCACCCAGATAAAAAGCATCCTTTCCATGAATAAGAGCCTCCTATTACTCCATATGCAGAAAATGGTTTCTGCCAGGGACTATGAAAGCAATGGTATGGGAGCTTCCTTTAGTTGTTAGGGGCCCTCCTTAGTAACGTTATAATAATTATTATTTACTTTTACCTTCTAAATCCCATTGAATCCACGTATATTTTAGAAACCTCAATTCCTTTTTACTTTACTCCATTTCAGAAACAGCAGTTCGGAATATGGGCCTGTTTCCTTTCTGGTAACATGGAAACTTATGATATCCAGAGTAACAACCTGTGATTATTGTTTTTTAAGATGTCCAAAGAAGATAGGGTATCTTGTATTAAAAACTTCCAATAATTATATAACAATATAAAAAGGGGGGCCTAGAAATAAACACCACCAAATATAGTTTACTTTAGGGCAGGAGCTGGAACTAGTTAGAGTCCAAATTCTAGCCCCGGAGTCCTTAGGTTTTAGCTTTCTAAAATCAGAGAAGCTAAATTACGACTTTCTGGGAAGTATCTTTCTGTTCCTATTCTACTGAAAATCTGCCTTTACTTGAGGAAAAGCTACACTTATAGGACAATAGGATTATTTTCATGTGGTCCTAGCATTTTCAAAGGAAAAATAGATATAGTATAAAGGTAAAAACAAAACAGGAGAATATCTGAGTCTACTATCTTTTTGACAAACATGTTATAGATTAATTCCTCTTTTCTATTCTTTCTTTATAAAATATCTTCCTCTGGTTTCTTCCAGGGTATTATTTTTGCCAGTTTTTCTGCCTTTTATTTTTGTTGTTACCTTTTTCCTCTCATGCAGATAATTAAAACTAATAAAACCTATTCTCTAAAAACCAACTAACCAACAACCAGCAGCAGAAAATTAACATTTTGAATTTTCTTATCCTTACTGCAGATTTTTCACTACTCCCCCCCAAAACAGTTCACTTTTATCCAAAAAATGTTTAGGAATTCACTGTACTTTGGCTCTCACGATCCGCTTCTTGCAGTAATTACTCATTACAAGAGGTCAATAAACTATACAAAGAGAAACTTAAGGGTTGAACGTTTCACAAGAAATTCAGAATTAAAATGAGGCCAGTGCTGTTATAGCCATCTTTTATAGAGCCTTTTTTCTGTCATTTATGCTAATAAACAAGGAAGGTAAGAGAGAGAGAGTGAGAGAGAGAGGTGACTTGTGACCTTGTATCTGCTGCAGCCCTGGAAATAAGAAACTTGGCTACAAAGCCAAAAACATTCTTCTTTGGAGTCTCAGGATGGTATCTAATCAGATGTATTAGTCTGATCGTCTGAAGAGTTTACATCCAGGAGGAAGCAGAACAGAGATCTTTGCTGCAGTGTTAATCATGATAGAAAGTTAGTGTCTTCCACTGCAAACACTGAATTATCTGGCAGAACTGAGTCCCAATAGCTAACAAGGGTTCTCATAAAATCTCTAGAAGGAAAGATGTCTCTATAAAAGGTAAACAAACAAATTAGTTGGGGTAAGCATAAATGGGTCTAACACAGTAGACAAGGGTTCCACTACTTGGGCTTTTTCAGGACACAAGAAATCATGGATTGGGCTCTTGCTTCTTCTGTAGCTCTAGTTCAGCAGCCTTCTGTACCGCTGCATCGACAAGCAGCTGGAAGCTGCTGAAATCCTTGTGCTTCTCTGGAGACACAGGCTCTGGAAAAGACGGGGGTCTTATGGTGGAAATCTTGACCTTTTTCTTTGGCTTGGCCTTCAGAGTGAGCTTCTGGCTAGGTACAGACTCTGGATCTGGCAGCTTCTCTCTTGACTCCTGGCCCATTGGCAGGGGACACAGGGGCAGATATTGTACCTCGTCTGGACCTCTAGGCACCGATTTGACCTGCACAGATGGATCGGAGCTCTGAAGGGGGTTGGCATCAGCGGCCTTGCCTTTTTGGTGGCCCAGGGTGGTCTGGTTGAGGTTGTTTCCATCCTGTTGAAGCATTTCTGGGAGAACACGTCTGCGAGCATTAATGAACCAGTTAGAGATCTGCAGGAATGACAAATTGGTCTGCTCAGACAGCATTCGCTTCTCCATTTCTGAAGGGTAGGCCTTAAACCGGTGTTCATACAACCAGTCGCGGAGGATCTTCACCGACTCTGTTGGCAGGTACCCCTTCCGCCTCTTCTTGCCCTCTGGTGAAGTAAAAACTTCTTCGTCTGTACCTGCGTTATCTCTTGATGTGACTGAAGCGCCTCCAGCCGGGGGCTGGCTCTCCTCTGGGTTTTCCATCTCTGCCCGGTTTTCCGTCTCCACCGGGCTCTCCCCAGCAGCTTCCATGTTCACAAGGCTTAATTTCACTATTTTGGCAATCCCCAAGGACTGAGGTAGGACTAATGTAGGCTTGAGAGAGCCAGTGAAGAAAGCATGGACAGGTCTATAGGAGGAACTCTCACCTGTTGCTTCCCAGGCAGATAAATCGCGTTGCTAACAGCAGAGTCAACCGGCTCTGTGACGTCATATCCTTTTTCCCCTCTGTGCCCGCCCCTTCACCGCACTTCCTGACTTCCCCTTTCACTACTGTTCTTCCCTGTAGCTTTGGGTTTTGTTTTGTTTTGTTTTGGGGACAGAGTCTCACTCTGTCACCCGGACTAGAGTGCCATGGCATCAGCCTAACTCACAGCAATCTCAAACTCCTGGGCTCAAGGGATCCTCCTGCCTCAGCCTCCCGAGTAGCTGGGAGTACAGGCATGCGCCACCATGCCCGGCTAATTTTTTCTATATATATTAGTTGGCCAGCTAATTTCTTTCTATTTTATTTAGCAGAGACAGGGGTCTTGCTCTTGTTCAGGCTGGTCTGAACTTCTGAGCTCAAACAATCTGCCCGGCTTAGCCTCCCAGAGTGTTAGGATTATAGGCGGGAGCCACTGCGCCGGGCCTTTGTAACTTTGAATGTACTTGTTTTCACCATATCAGTTTATAGCTCTCCAGAGTTTGATTTCTCTGCCGCCATCACCAGTTTCCGTTAATTGATGAAATCTATTTCTACTAGTGTAAATAGGCTCGCCACTTTCTTCCTTTTTGACTTTACTCTTGTATTGTTCTTCCCTCTTATTACTTATAGTTGCCTCACTGGCTCATCTATGTCAGAAGCAACTTGACTATTGGGTATTAACGTCAATATAAGAATGTAACTGGTATAGCCGGTTTATTCTCTTCCATATTCAAAGCCGATCTTGAGAATAATGTTTAACTGGAACTTTGCTTTTGTCATCCCACCACTGCCTCAAGTTTTCTTCTCGATAGCCTTGAAATCTTTGCTTTTGGCATGACTTCACTGTGGCTTGTCAGTATCACTGTGGTCTTTGTGTCTGTGCTTTGGGCTCTGATATCCAGTTGTGATGTTTCTCTGTGAAGCTTCAGTTAGAAACTCAGGGTTTTAGAAATGTCCAACAGGATAGAGTTCAAGAAATAACTGTGATCATGGAATTGGTTTATTTAAATATTTCTTATTATTTCAAGTACATAGAAATCATTTCCTAAGTCAGTTGAAACTAATTTGTATATTGTATATTTTCAGCTCTAGTAGCAGAAAAATAAGGGCTACCTCTTTGAAGAATACTATGACTCACTTAGAAGACAATCAGCATCAGTTCTGACTCTTCAAGAGTATTGTATGGTATTTTTCTTATTTACTTCAGATTTTTTTTTTTTTTTAGAAAAAAACTCCTAGCCATGATCTTAAGCAGCATGTATTATCCACTATCCACTATTTCTTTTGGGCAGGGACAATATCCTTTTGCCCTTAACAGTTCTTATTCGATGTCACTGGGCTGGATATCAAAATATTATCTACTGATCCTTCGGTTGTTTGTGACCTTACTGTTTAATACTACTGACTGTTATAGCTTAAAATTTACGACTATCAGGGAGGCCTATTGAAGAACACAATCAAAGGTAATGGACATCTCAGCAAAGCTCCCAACAACCATTAAGTGCATATATTGACTACAATTTAAAATCTCTTTCAGAATACTCTAGAAGAGAGTGCTACTATTTCCATTGGTCTTTTGGGATTCTGAAACACAAAAGATAAGATTGTCCATGCATAGTGAAAACTCACTTCTGCAGCTATTTCCAACCAACACATGCTCCTTGTTCACTGAAACTATTCTTATCTGTCAGAATGGCTTCTAGTAACTTCCCCTCCATCACTTGTTGCTTCTGTATTCTCTTTGTACTTCTGGGGATTCATACCTCTGCTGAAAAATTGACAGATAATTGCATGTACTTAAAGAATCACAGATACTTCTCACTGACATGGTCTGGGCTCTTGATTTTTAATGAATACTTTATAAATCCCCTTTAAAAAGAATATTATCATGGCTAAAAATTATCCCCAAGAAATTTGGAGACTTCTTCCTTTAACAACATCTATAGACTCATAGAGTAATATGAAAATTATATAACATATTGGGACAAAACCCATCAATTTTTATAAAAATAATATTTTGTTTCATGATGAAACAATAGAAATGATAAATAGAACTTTTATTACCTTTCTTCAAGTTTTCAATGTTGCAAAATTATGAATTAAGGGCATCTCTGAGAAAAAGATGTATTGCTTCCACCTACTTCTTTGAAACTTTTAAGGAACTCAAATTCCCTAAATGGTGTCTTTCAATTTTTCTCTTTCTTCATTGATTCTTTTTATGTAAAGCACTATAGGACCTCATTGAAATAATTTTGTACATTTATAGGCATTGATTTACTTACATGTGGCACTGAAAAGTACCATCTCATAATTATATTATGAATGCCTATGGCATTATGCTATAATATGCTCCTTATTTCTCCCATTTTGATGACCGTGACAAGATTGAGGTCCTTCACATTTTGCTACTTGTTGTTTCTAGCAATCTACTTGCAATTTGAATATGAGTATTCTATACCCCAAATTATGTTAATGTACTTACATAGTTAAAAAAAAAAACAAACATGTTTTAACTTCCAGGAAATGGGATAATATAAAACCAAATTTAAAAACACAAATAAGCAAACAAACAAACAAAAACTTCTTATAAGCAAAGCACAGTAAATTATACAAAAATTAATGGTATGGTATTAATAACTGAACTTTGCCAATTCTGAAAATAAAGAATGTTGTCAAGGGCACAGTGCTTTTGATAATGTAATGTAGCTGGATAATTTCTGCCAGATATTTTACACTTTGAAACAAATTGAAGGACCATTCAGAAAGCCAACATTAAGCTTCTCTATTGGAAGGAGAGGTGGCACGTTAAGAGTAGGAAGTGTAGGAAGTTCTAGCAAATTAAACTAATATACCCTAATTTGGAGAAATGAAATTAGAAGGTATGGCCTGACAATAGGAGATATCACAGAATTATCTCCCAATAAGACTTATGGATCTTACAAGAGAATTATTAATTTTCCTCAACTTAAGTAGCAAATGATTCTCTTTGTATTTAAAATTTCCCATAGCATAGATGTAAATAAAATGCTTTCCAAATATTATACAAATCTGGCATGGCCTGATGTAAAATCTCACAAAACATGACCAAAAATACTCCACAGCAGATTTACTTGTAAAGTTATAAATTTTTACTTAATAGAATCTACATTCATGTAAATATAAAACACATGAACAAATGGACACATTCCATCCAACAATGCAAACATAATCTAGCATTAGAGTATATATTGAGATAATTATTCATATTAGTGGATAAAAAACTAAACATATGATCTTGATGGAGGTTGAATAACTATTTTAAAGAATTCAAAATCAATTGCTGATAAACATGTCTTAGTGAAATAAATAAGAATAAATGGATAACATAGATTCAAAGAGAGTTAAAATTCCCAATATCTAACTTCATACTTAATAATAAAACAAAAATTATTCCTTTAATTTCATGAACAAAGCAAAGATGTTTATTTTCACTTCTGTAACATTGCTTAGAGTTTAAACTAATAGAATTAATCAAACAAAAATAAATGAAATACATGTAAGAAAAAGAGGCAAAATATTATTATTTATTGACCTATGCCTAAAATTAGAAATTGTTGTTCTAGGCCCATACAGAGAAAAATATAAAATCCTATTTAAGAACACAAAATGAGATGTTAATAAATGGCAAGTTATATTTTGTTTTGAATAGGAAATTTCAATATTGTAATATTATTACAGTATTGAAATTTAAATTATATCTTTCTGACTTTTACCAATCAAAATAAAAAATGCTCTGAATCTCCTGTTGAAACCACCCTTTTGAATTAAGGGGTGCAAGGTGAGAACTTGGGTAAGTGCCTAAAAAAGGTACAGGATTAGCTAAAAATAATGATAATAATTAGTCACTGTCCCCTTGTTTGCTTCTCTATTATTGCTACTCTGGATTCATGCAGCTGGTGGTCATAAAGATACTTAACTCTCTCCATAAAGAACATCACCTTTCAAAACCTAAAGGTAGTTTCTGAGGTATCTTCCAGGCCCTGAATTCCAGTGGATTGGCTGAACCACCCAGACCAGTGGCCCATATGAAGAAACAACTCCAAAGTAAGTAAACATATAACATTATTAAGAATGCACACTGCAAACTTGAAGATTATAGATTTGTGTATGTTGTACCAGACTTGCATCCCTGGAATAAAGCCCACCTGGTCATCATGAATTATTATTATTAATATTATTATTATTATTTTGAGACAGAGTCTGCCTCCGTTGCCCCGGCTAGAGTGCCATGGCATCAGCCTAGCTCACAGCCACCTCGAACTCCTGGGCTCAAACAATCCTTCTGCCTCAGCCTCCCAAGTAGCTGGGAATACAGACATCCGGCACTATGCCTGGTTAATTTTATGTGTGTGTATATATATATATATATATATATATATATATATACACACATATATATATATATATATACACACCAATTAATTTCTTTCTATTTTTAGTAGAGATGGGGTCTCACTCTTGCTCAGGCTGGTTTCAAACTCCTGACCTTGATCTGCCTGCCTCGGCCTCCAAGAGTGCTAGGATTACAGGTGTGAGCCACCACGGCCGGATGATCATGAAGTATTATTTTGATGTGCTGCTGAATTCTATTTGCTAAAATTTTGTGGAATTTTGACCCAGGAACTGAAGCAATACAATAAAATGCTTTCTATACCCCTATAATTTTACCCTGAACATAGCCAATTAGGAAATCCAACAGCCTAATCCTTTGCCCACCAAACTATCCTTAAAACTCATTTCCCAAATTCTCAGGGAGGCAAATTTGAGGAATTCTCCCCATCTTTCTGCTTAGGGCTCTGTGGAATTAAACCCTTTCTCTGGTGTAACACATGATGTCTTAGTGTATTGGCTTTTTCTTGGGCAGTGAGCAATGAATCTGGTTGGGCGCCAACAAGAACATGTAACAATTTTGTGGATAGCCTTAAAAAGTCTCTGGACACTTTTTTATTTTTAAATAACGTTTCCTTTTATTTCCTCATATTATGAGGGTACAAATATTGTTAGGGTTACATATATGGCCCCTGTCACCCCCCCCCCCCCCCCCGCCATGCCAGAGCTTCAAGTGTGTCCAACCCCCAGGTGGTGCACACCAAACCCATTATGTAAGGATACACCCTTCCTCTCCTCCCCCCTCCCACCTTCCCACCTCCCAATAAGAGGTTTTTTTTTTAGACATTTTGGTTAGATTGTATATCTTTGCCTCTCCCTAAAAAGGGTTAGAGGTAATCCCTTCCCCCACAATGCTCGCCACATCCCTAAGATGTGGGTCTCCCCCCACCGAATCCCTGGTGAGCACTACCACTATTTGAGCACCATAGTTTTAATCAGTCAGTACCAATTTGGTGGCGAGTGGATGTGTAGCCCATTTTCCAGATTTTGTGTTGCCTCACTTTGTATAACGGGTTTAAACTTAATCCAGGATAGCATAAACGGTGCTAGCTCACTGTCGTTTCTTAGAATTGAGTAATGTTCCATTGTGAGCATATATCACATTTTAGTTATCCACTCATGAATTGACGGGTGTTTGAGTTGTTTCCATGACTGTGCAATATTGAATTGTGCTCCATAAACATTCGGGTGCAGATGTCTTTGTAATAGAATGTCTTATGCTCTTTTGGGTAGGTGCCCAACAATGCTATTGCTGGGTCAAATGGTATTTCTATATCTAGATGTTTGAAGTATCTCCAAATTCTTTTCCACAATGGTTGCACTAATTTTCAGTCCCACCAGCAGTTTAAGAGTGTTCCTGTCTCTCCACATCCTCGCCAGCATTTGTTGTTTTGGGATTTCTTGATACAGGCCATTCTCACTGGGGTTAGGTGATATCTCATTGTGGTTTTGATTTGCATTTCAAAACCACAATCTCTTGACACTTTGTTGGAGACTGCATTAATTCCGTAGGTCACTTTAAGTAATATTGACATTTTAACCATATTGATTCTACCAATCCATGAACAAGGTAGATTTTTCCATTTGTTTACATCATCTGCAATTTCTTTTTTTAGTGTTTCATAGGACTGCTTGTATAAATCTTTTGTTAAATATACTCCTAGATAATTTTTTCTATTTTTTTTTATTTCAGCATAATATGGGGGTATAAATGTTAAGGTTGCGTACATTGCTATTGCCTTCCCTCCTCCCTCCAGTCAGAGCTTCAAGCGTGTCCATGCCCCCAGCAATGCACAATGCACTTATAATGTATATATATAAAAACCCATCCCCTCCCTCCCACCTCCCCCACGCCCAATAAATATTTTTTTTAATAACATTTTGGTTAGATTTTATAACTTTGCCTTTACTTAGCAAAGGTTAGCGGTATGCCTTTCCCCTCCACACTGGTCGCCGCATCTCTCAGATGTGGGTTTATCCCCCGACTCCTCAATCTCTGGTGAACACCACCACCCTTTGAGCACCATAATGATAATCAGTCAGTACCAATGTGATGGTGAGTACATGTGGAGCCCATTTTTCTGATCTTGTGTCACCTCACTTTGTATAATGGGCTTAAACTCAATCCAGGATAATATAAGAAGTGTTAACTTGCTGTCATTTCTTAGAATTGAATAATATTCCATTGTAAACATATACCAAATTTTAATTATTCACTCATGAATTTATGGGCACTTGGGTTGTTTCCATGTCCTTGAAATAGTGAATTGTGCTGCCATAAACATTCGGGTGCATATGTCTCTATAATAGAATGTCTTATGCTCTTTTGGGTAGATGCTTAATAATGCTATTTCTGGGTGAATGGTATTTCTATTTTTAGCTGTTTGAGGTATCTCCAAATTCTTTTCCACAAAGGTTGCACTAATTTGAAGTCTCACCAGCAGTGTAAGAGTGTTCCTGTCTCTCTGCAGCCTCGCCAGCATTTGTTGTTTTGGATTTCTTGATGCAGGCCCGTCTCACTGGGGTTAGATGATGTCTCATTGTGGTTTTGATTTGCATTCCTCTAATGATTAGAGATGTTGAGCATTTCTTTTATATGTTTGCTGGCCATTATTCTGTCTTTGTTGGAAAAGTTTCTGTTAATTTCTGTTGCCCATTTCTTGATGGGGTTGTTTGATTTTTTCTTGTTAAATAATTTGAGTTCTAGATAGATTCTTTCTTTGGTGCTATAGTAAAGGGTATCATCAGGGTATCATCGGGTGGTTGCCAGGTGGGAGGTGGGAGGGGGAAGGAGAGGATGGGTGTATATTTACATAATGAGTGCGATGCGCACCACCTGGAGGATAGACACGCTTGAAGCTCTGACACTCTGACACATGGGGGGGTGGGGATGGCAAGGGCAATATATGTAACCTTAACAATATTTGTACCCCCATAATATGATGAAATAAAAAGAAAAAAATTCTCTTGACAAAATTAAAGAGCAATTATCTGTGTAAAATGAAAATAAGAATCCTTTGAACACTGTCCCTGTGGGAAGAATAGCAGAAGCCAATTTACCTTGTAGCGTAATGGCTGAAGTTTTGGGCTTTCATCTCAGCAGCCTAGGTTTGATTCTTGGGCAAGAAATGAACTTGTTCTGGTTTGGTATTTGTGTAATTTGTACTGTTTGTTGATGCTGGCGACACTTTCCTTTCGTTGAATGATTTTTGTGACTTTTTGGATCTTATACAAACTGTTTTTCACTTGTTTGGAAATACATCTTGATTCCTTTATTAAGTTATAACCTGGGTTAAGACTTATCAGTTTCGCTTAGAAGGGTACTTTAGTTAAAATGTTTGAAAGCAAAAATGTCAGCGGTTCGTCCCAGCTAGAGTAGCCTCCATTTACTTACAATCCTCCCTACTCCTTCCTCTTGCTGATCACCAGGTTTTGGCCAAGCAAAGGTGACAAACTATTCAAACTGTTTAAGGCAAACCCTGAACTGTGCTGTCCATGAACCTTCTTTAACCATGTTGCAGCCCTGGAGTCTCTCTGAACTCTTTCTGGTTTGGCTGTCCAATTTGTCAATTGTTCTTTGCTCAGTGAAACTCTGTTAAATTTAATTTGTCAGAAGTGGGTTCAGGAATAGAGCTTCCAGAGATACTCCTTTCCCCAGAAGCACTAAGTGGACAAGTGAGGTAACTGCCAGGTTGTTCCCATTACTTTCTCAACATAACTGGGGCTTGTTTTTTTGTTTGTTTGTTTTTTGAGACAGAGTCTTGCTCTGTTGCCAGGGCTAGAGTGCCATAGCATCATCCTAGCTCACAGCAAACTCAAACTCCTGGGCTCGCATAATCCTCCTGCCTCAGCCTCCTGAGTAGCTGGGACTACAGGCGTGGGCCACCACACCTGGCTAATTTTTCTATTTTTAGTTGTCTGGCCAATTTCTCTTTATTTTTAGTAGGGAGGGGGTCTAGCTCTTGCTCAGGCTGGTCTCGAATTCCTGAGCTCAAGCGATCCTACCACCTTAGCCTCACAGAGTGCTAGGACTCTCTTAGATTTTAAAGCTCCACAAATGTGTGTTTTGAGCTCTCTGCATTTGCTTGAGCAAATTTTTGATACTAACTGGTTTGAAAGTTGTAGTAGAAACTCTACTGGGTCTGGGATCAAATTAGATCTGATTATTAACAGGCTTAGCAATCCTCCTGCCTCAGTCTTCCTGTTGGCTGGGACTATAGTCATGTATCATCATGCCTGCTGATCTTTCTTTCTTTCTTTCTTTCTTTCTTTCTTTCTTTCTTTCTTTCTTTCTTTCTTTCGACAGGGGTCTCACTTTGGTGCTCAGATTGGTCGCGAACTCCTGGCCTTGGATGGTGCTCCCTACTTTTCATCCCAATGTGCTGGGATTGCAGGCATGAGCCACTGTTCCTGGCTCTTAATTGGATATCCTGAAACCCTTTTATAAATATATATTTTTATAAATATATATATATACATGTATGCATAAATATATATACATTAAGGAATTTCTGTTTATTAGAATGTCTGAGAGGGAGGACTGAGTCACTAAAAACTCCTACCATTGTTCTAAATTTAGATAACAAGTCTTACCTTTATTTTGGGTCCTTTTTCTGGCCATCTTGTTTTAACTGTGACTTTACATACAACCTTTTCTCCTTGGTATGAGCAAATAATGGTACAATATTTAAGCCTAAATTCCTAGCTCTATGCTTTAAAAGCACAAATTCCACACCATATTTCACCTAGGAAACATCTTTTCAAAAGGGAAATTGCTACCTTGCTAACAATTGCTTAGAACAGTAACATAGGTAATTAAAAGACTTAGAGTCTGAAAAAAAAATATATATATATACATATATATATGCCGGCAAATAAAAATTCTGCTTCTATCTGTATGTCTACATGTTTGTATTTCTATACACATCATGAGTATGTGATATTTCACTACCAGCATATGTAAAAGAGCTCTAATTAATTGGCTTAAAAATAAGCACTTAAATCAAATATTTTATCAGGAAAATAGGAGAGAACTCAAATGCCTTTTAGTTCATGCGACTTTGGTAATTGTTGATAAATAAAACTAGTTTTAATTTTTTTTAATTTCAGCATATTATGGGAGTACAGATGTTTAGGTTACATATATTGCCTTTGACCCACCCAGTCAGAGCTTCAAGCATGTCCATCCTCCACATGGGGTGCACACCACACCCATTAGGTGTGAATATACCCGTCCTCTTTTCCCCCACACCTGCCTGACACCCAGTGAATGTTACTACTATATGTGCACTTAAGTGTTAGTCAGGTAAGTCAGTTAATGCCAATTTGATGGTTCGTACATATGGTTCTTGTTTTTCCATTCCTATAATACTTCACTTAGTAAAATTGTTATTCAAGTTTAGATGTTTCAAGGTCAAAAAACTATTGCTTCTGTAATATTTTCTAATTTTTCTGGATTTGATTGTGAGCTTATGTTTTTTGTTTTGAGCCTCTGGATTCTGGAATCTGGATAGGTGGTCATGATGAGGCCTGAAAACATATTCTCAGCACCTGGACCAGCAGCTACAAGCCACAATCTAGCCCAATATGCCTCCTTCTTCCCATGTTTGCTTCCTGGCCATTTTTGGAAGAATTGGATCCT
This sequence comes from Mirza zaza, assembly GCA_008750895.1. Taxonomy (NCBI): domain Eukaryota; kingdom Metazoa; phylum Chordata; class Mammalia; order Primates; family Cheirogaleidae; genus Mirza; species Mirza zaza. Next base: position 5,391 of record VSMD01120952.1, on the reverse strand, counting down.
GCAGGCATCCTTTTTTCTGTCTTGAACTCTGCACTTGGTATATAAATTGAAGACACAGATAGGCCCAGTTCCTCATAGCCATTTTTGATGCCACGTGGCTATGTAAGACCTAGGAGGACTGGGAAAGACATTAGGGATGATGTCTATGTTGTGGTTTCAAAATTATTTTCAGTAATTTAAAATCTAAAAGTCATGTTATGTTAAGTTATAGAGGATAATTATAAAATGTATGAGTCATTTATAAGATGAAATAGTAAAACATTAATTGTTAAATGTAAATTTAAGTTTAGATGCCTTGATATTTTATTTTTATATGATATGGAAAACTAAATATATTCAGGTGTGCTGATAAAAATTGGGGACTGATAAAAGTTCAAATCAAGTTAGAATTGTTCTATCAATCAAGTTAGAATTGTTCTATCTTGGAAAATATTTTTTATAAAATATAATGTGTTACCATTTTATTAAAATTTGTGGCACAATATTATTTCCATATCCATTGCCTATCTTCATTATCACCACAGGGACTTTTGATCTTGATAAGACCTTAGAGATAATATATGTTTATGCATAACAAAAAAAAAAGCCCTAAAATGATTTCCACAATCATTAAAAACTTGTTGGTAGAAAAGCTGGACTAAAACTCAAGTCTCTTGATTATCATCACATACAGTCCATTTTGACTTAGTGGTTACTTGATGTAATGGCTGAGATTAAGGAAAAATTCTTTCTATTTTTCCTGCTATAGCAATCTTTGCTAGTATATTATTGGAATCAGAAAAGTATTTGTAAAATTTTAGATGAATCACTATCTTAAAATTGTACACTAACACAATTTCAACCTGAAGAGAAAGTTACATTTTTTTGAGTTGTGTGAATAAAATCTATATATCATACTATATTCATTTGAGGATTTTGAATAAATGTAGAAATTATAGGACACAAACAGTAACCTTAAATGTAGTATGGCAACTATATATTTGAATAGTAAATACATGTATCAGTATATATGTTTTAATAATGAAATTATATTCTGAATAAAATGTTGAACTTTTAAATAATAGTAATTTGCTATTGGCTTTGAATATCACCTTTCACCTACAGGTGAAGCAATTATATAGGGATGAATAAATGACCAAAATGCAAAATATTAAAAAGGTCAATAAGGTAGAAAAGCATAATTAATAATATATAAGCATTAAATTTCCAGTATCACAGCTTCATTACAAAGGTTATTCTAAAAAGTTGAAAACATGGCCAAACATTTATAGATAAGCATAACAAAGAGTGAAGTTTTATTTTATGAATGTCAGTTATAAATTAGGTACACTCCCTAGGAGCAGCACACAACTTTTACTCAATGTGCTACACATGCTTAATTTTTACATAGATATGTTTAATAACTCACTCTATTAAACTCTTAATTGTTTTCTCATTGTTTGCAGTTTTAGATAGGAAATAAAAAATATTTGCTTCCATTTCAGAAGGCATGCCATACTGATGTTGCTATGGCAGCTTCCTGAAATAATTTGTTCAGGCATTAAGACCAGTTAGTGTATTATGATGCCAAAAATAATGTCTCAACATCATTGTAATCATAAATTGTAAAAGAAGTGTGAAGAATTATGATCTTCTTTAAAACTTCTTATCCCAATTAACAAAAAAATCTAATTCATTTCAAGGCAAAATTTACATTAGTGTTTCCATTCTATGAGATTCATGAAAATGGTTTGCTTTCAAGACTTTTTATTTTTGCTCATGTATTAGAAAAGTTGAGACAATTTTAAAACTAATTTCATAGAACTCCCTAAATGGTAATCACCACAAGTTTTCGAATCTAGATAATCTGTTGTGTTTGCTCTTACTTTAGTATACTTTTAATTGCAAGGATAATGTGAAAAACTATCAACACAAAAATTGCATATACATATTTTTTAGTGAGCGATTGAAATGGTAGACTGGGTTATTGGACAGTCCTCCTCTGCTTGTTCTCAAGCTTAGCAGAGGATTTCCAGGCTGTATTCTCCTTGTGAAGGAGTGTAGTGGTTGGAAGATGAGGAATTTGGTTAATAGGATATTGAAGAATTAGGTTTATTTTACTTTACAGAAAGTTCTCATTAAACAAAGCAAATGTGCAAATTTAGATGAGTAAAAGCAGGTAGATTTTTAGTAATTATTCTGGATTTTCCATACTGTATCCTCCTTCACTTTTGGTTTCACATGGATGACAAATAATTACAATTAATTCTTTTTATTCTCTTATTTTTCCCTCATTTCTTCTGATTAATTCCATCACTGTATATAATGTCTTTAACTTTTATGTTCCATATTCTATTTTAAAAATTAGTGTTATCTCAAGTCCTGTCAATATCCACAGTGTCTCAAATGCCACATTAAAGGTCTTTAACTTCCTGACACTGTTCCTCTACTGGGCTTCTAATGTATTACTGATTCCATGTTCAAAATTAAACAATTCCTATCATTATATGATCTGAGAAAATAGGGCCAGGGTTTATCTGATCAGAATAGCATTGGCCCAGCACTGGGAATGAAGAGAAATTTGTTAGTGGTGTGGAGGGATTTTTTGCACCAAATATGTTCATTTGTGGTAACAACTATTATGGAAACAGAATAATCAGACCTAAAATATAACTTTACAAAAGTGTTGATGAACAAAACATGAACACATAGGTGGAGGGAAATCACAAACTCAGCCATAGTATGCAGGTATTTTTAATTCTATATCAGATTGTATATTTTCAAGCTAACATGTTATAACTGAAAAGCAGCTCAGACATTACTATTACAAGCTAACTTTTTCCTTGATGGGCATGACTCAAATATAAAAAGGTATTTTAGAATTATGTTAATTTCATTATCAATGTTTGTGTATTGAGTGTTACTTTGACTAAAGGATAAGTCAATCTGAAAACAAAAGTGAGATTTATAATATCATGGATTGTTGTAATTTTTATTTAACTCTTTATTTTGAGATAATTTTAGATTAATAGGCAATGGTAGGAAATGATATAAAGAAGTTCTTCCTACACTTCACCCAGTATTCCCCAGTGATATCATTTTGCATAACTAGAGAACAATAACACAACCAGGAAATTGACATTGATAAAATTCATTGCCCTTATTTGGATCCTCCCAATTTTACATGCACTCAGTTTTGTGTAGGTGTACGTACTTAATTCTATGAAGTTTTATCACAAGTGTAGATCTGTGTGACCACCACAACAGTCAAGATACAGAAGACATCCATTACAAGGATCCCTCCTGCTGCCATCTATAGCTACAGTTACCTCTGTTCCTTGATTTCTTCCTAACTCCTAGCACACACTAAGGTGTTTTTATCTTTATAATTTTCTCATTTTAAGAATGTTATATAATGTAATAATTTAGTATATAATTGTTTTAGATTGGCTTTTTTCATACAGCATAATATTAACAATACCTTAGATTAATATAAGCTATTGAGTATCTCGATCATTTTTTTAATTGCTGAAAAGTATTCCATATTATAAGTGTCCTGATTGCAATTCAACAGTTCATCCATTGAACGCCATTGGGTTATTTATAATTTTTTTTCTATTATGAATAAAGCTGTTGTGAACATTTATGTGCAGGGATTTTTCTGAACTTTATTTTTTTTTTCTGGGATAGATATCCAAGTGTGGAATTCCTGGGTTGTATGGTAGGCACATATTTATTGCTTCTATAGAATTGCCAAAATTTTTCAGAGTGGTTATACCATTTTATATTGCTAGAAACAATATATTAGTGATTCATTTTTCCCACATTTTCACCAGCATGTGTTATTGTACCTACTTTTAATCACGCTGGTAAGTATGCAGTGATATCTCAATGTGGTTGCAATTTTCATTTCCCTAATGACTAATAATGTATACAATTTGATATACTGTATGTCATACATATATTCTTTATAAATATCTATGAATTTTATCCATTTTCTAATTGGATTATTTGGCTTCTTATTTCCTATGGATTTTTGGATGTTTATTTAAAATATATCCTAATACTAGCATTTGTTGGACATTTGGTTTGAAAATATTTTATTATAGTTAGCATCTTACATTTCTTAAAGACTATTTTTAAGAACATTTTTAAATTTACAGAAAAATTAGAAGATAATCCAAATTTCTTGTATACCCTACTCCCAAACCCACATTTCCCCCTATTATTAACATCTTGCATGAATATAGCACATTTGTAACAATTTATGAAACAATATTGGTAGGTTAATATTAACTAAAGCCCAGAGTTTGCATTAAAGTTATTACTTTGTATTGTACATTTCTATGTTTTTTATAAATGAATAATATCACATATCTAGCAATACAGTTCCACATACATCATTTTCACTGACGTAAAAGTCTCCTGTGCATTGCTTATTCATGTTATACTGCAATAGTTATTTAAGGGTTTTTTAATATTTTTTCATGGCTTGCATACTCATTTCTTTTTATGTTTGAATAATATTCCATTGTATAAATGTACCATAGTTCATTTATCCATTTACCTATTGAAGGACATTTTGGTTGTTTCTATTTTAGGGAAATTATGAATAATGTTGCTATAAAATTTCATATGCAAATTTTTCTGTGGGCATACATTTTAACTGAGTGGAGTGCTATTGGTGGATCATATGGTGAGACAATATTTACTTTTATAATACACTGTCAAACTGTCTTTCAAAGTGGCTATGCCATTTTTCATTCCCACGATCAATGAATGAGAATTCCTATTGCTCCACATCCTCATAGCATTTGTAATGTCAGTCTTATGGATTTTAGCCATTCTAATAGGTATGTAGGAGCATTTCATTATTGTTTTAATTACAATTACTTAATGGCATATTAAATGTATCATTTTTTCATATACTTATTTGCTATCTGTATCTCTTCATTGTTGATGCATCTGCTCAAATATTTAGCCCATTTTTAATTGGGTTGTTTGTTTTCTTATTGCTGAGTTTTGAGAGTTCTTGTTATAATTTGGATAGAACTTTTATTTTTTTTTTATTTTTTTTTTTATTTTTTGAGACAGAGTCTCACTTTATTGCCCAGGCTACAGTGAGTGCCGTGGCGTCAGCCTAGCTCACAGCAACCTCAAACTCCTGAGCTCAAGCAATCCTGCTGCCTCAGCCTCCCGAGTAGCTGGGACTACAGGCATGCGCCACCATGCCCGGCTAATTTTTTTCTATATATATATTAGTTGGCCAATTAATTTCTTTCTATTTATAGTAGAGATGGGGTCTCGCTCTTGCTCAGGCTGGTCTCGAACTCCTGAGCTCAAATGATCCGCCCACCTCGGCCTCCCAGAGAGCTAGGATTACAGGCTTGAGCCACCGCGCCCGGCCAGAAC